>JAAAKM020002605.1:0-13278 GCA_010016025.2 Alatinidae sp. Z8VKAUB7J3 | reverse complement strand
CAGTTCTTTCTATCATGCTCGCTATGTTCTCGTTGACATCATAGAAACAATATTTCTTAGTGACGTAAGTATTTCATATTCTTTAAAAGAATATCAATGTTGTAACTATTACCTGTTTTAAAAAACAAAATTAATTGATGTGTTAGATATTACGAATCCACAAAACTATATTTCTTAACGTTTTAAGTATTACGTATTCTTCCCACTTGCCTGCTCACCTCTTTCGATGTTGCATTTTCCTTGGTAGGTATAGTCCTTCCTTTCCGAGGTAAAGAAATGTTATTACTTATAAAACATTATAGGTTATACTTGTTTCGTATCTCAAATATATTGATTTAAAATGTGTAATGGCATTTGATAGAGAATTTACGCAGCATAAATTATGTAAAGTCAAATAACAAATGGTATGGCAGTTCTATTTTATCTCATTCAGGCTTACTCAACTTGCCCTCTAAAACAAAATAATCGATCGGCAACAAAGTCTGTGCGAAAAGACCGATCAGCACTCGCTTGATGAAGGTGTATGACAAGTAAACCTTCTTGCTATAGAAAATGTTAGGAAAATGTTTTATGGCACATTACAATAGAGTTCGCAATAATCCTTTTGAGTAACCAGCGTGCTATAAATTTTGATGGCAAATCATCAACATTAAGTTTTAAATTTTTCTTTTTTTGTCATCAGGTTCTAAAAAGGAAAAGTTTACTATTATTATGGGCGTCCGAAGTAAATGCCATCATTGCAATACCACACTAGTTGACAATCTATTCCTAAGACGTCGAGACAATTAAAGAGTAATCTGATAATCTTACGATGGGATTTTTGATTCGATTTGTTTTCCATCAGGTGGGACAGAGTAAAAACACGGTTTTGAAACCCGTTCCACATTCTGTTGGCCCTGTTACAATAAAATAAGCGATCATATTGATAAAGACGCCATGCTCAGAAAGAATTGAAACAGAAAATTAAGAATGATTGGAGTTTTGAGAAGGAGTGTTGCACTGAATACCTACGTGCAGCTGTGGTATTAACACATATGATGAAATTTTAATATCATTAGATTAGATCGCAAACTAAATTAATCAGTAATAGGTATGATTTATAGATTAGTTAGTGCCGTAGGTGAAGAAAATGCACTCAGTATTTGTCAAGTTAATGACTGGACTATAAACAGGCCGCCACAGAATTCATATTTTGAAATGTCTTTAACGAGGTATTAGAAAAAGCAACAGAGGTGTAGCCATCCATTAAAGAGTGGAAAACGTACATGAAAAAATGTTTCCTTTTAAAAACTTGACAAGGAATGAAAAAGCCTTGAAGGAAAGGAAAGCGAAAACTCCCGATGAGCTGTTAACCAAATGATACTATCTATACAAAGTCAAAAACCATCAAAGAGGCTAACTAACAAATAGGGGTAGCAGGAGCTTCCAAGGATGATACCCTTAATCTGGAATACCTGGGAGAGGGAAACAAACCATGAAGCACTCTCAACCGCTCAGCAGCAATCTCTCCAATATCACGAGCGTCAAATGTAAGCTATGACTTTAACCTACAGATTGGGCTAATTGATTTTTAACAGCTCTTGCTAAGCGAGCATGTAACAATACCGTAAATTACCGATTAAGCGCCCAGAACTCAAATCAGCGCCCATGCTCAAATAAGCGCCCAGTTTGGAAAAAATTTTCTCACAAGCGCCCAGGTCAAAAGAAGTTCCAAGGTCTGGACAGCGAAGACGTGGATGCAGCAGCTCCGGAGTTTACGCTTTTAGATGATGATACGGAGGTCGATGAAGATCTATTGATTGATTGATTGATTGATTGAACACTATGTTTCTATTCTATAGAAAGATCATGCATGTTTAGTTATCTGTTTTTCCTTTCCTTAATAAGCGCCCAGGTCCGAATAAGCGCCCATCCAAAAACGTTGGCTTTTAAATAAGCGCCCGGGCGCTTAATCGGTCATTTACGGTACCTCTATTAAGTTGTCTGAGATGCGTGGAAGTTGACAAGGAAACTTTCGAAGCTAACACCCCTCCTCTTTGGGAACGCCTGCATGCACAGCTGATTATATTGCAATTAAACGTTCGAAGACAAGGGTATGCTGTGAAAGTAAATAAACACTTTACGTTAAGGACGTTTTTAACAAAAACCAAACTATTTTAAAACCATCTCTTTGGAAAGGAAAATGTAGAGAAATAGGAATATGTCATCACTCGTAATCGAACAAGGCACCAACCCGTGCTTTAAAAATAGCGCTGGATTAGAAAATTTCAAGCATGTTCATATGCTTGGATTAAGTACAATATTTATATGCTTTATTTGCTAGTTGCCACTGTAGCTCCCAATTATCTACCGGCAGATAGTAGATTTAGCTTTACGAAATATGGGCACGCATTTCTGCACTATTTGACTAGGCTAAGTAATGACTGCCATCAGGCATGTCATTGTACAAATTGATGGCCGTAAATAAAAGTTAAGATATTGACAAAATATACGATACAGATAATGTCGTTTTGAAAAAGTACGTGGGAACAGTTGCAGGCAAGAGCTATTGTAAGCAGTTTTATATTCTTGTATGAGTTTAAATGCAAAACTTTGAAGCTCAGGTATTCCCACTGATATTTCTCAAGTCGAAATTAAAGGAAAACTTTGATTGTAAAATATTTAAGATCAAACATTTACCAGACTATGAATTGTGGTCATAGTAACGTCCCAATTTATACGTTGGAGTCCCCTTAGGGAGACAGTGGGATCATTTGCCATTAAGTAAATAATCAAAGGAAGGGGTGGGGGTGGTGTGGGACACAAGGGTACTCCAGGGGTCTTCCTGTTCCCTCTCGTCCTAACTCAATGTCCAGTACAATTTTTGTTTATGGTTGCTATAGAACGCTTTATAACTGACCTAAACAAGTGGCTACATAGTAAGCATGCAATAATTAACGTAGCCGTTTTACTTATAGCTCATAAAATACAACGCTTCCAAGTTAGGTTGTGGTGTTGTCAAATAACATTTGGAAGTTTTTAAAGAGGTTTTAATATAGACCTGCTTCTAATTGTGACCTAAGTTTCAGTGAAAAAGCGGGTTACAGATAAGAAAACGTACAATGGTCTCTTTCCATGTAGCTTGAGAAACTATTTTTTCCCGTCCCAAATGGACTTTATGTCTTTAAATTTGGTCTCTTTCATGAGCCCTAAGATGTATTCGATTTAAGAAGAGGCTTATTCAAATGGAGAAAAGCAAGTGTACGCTTTAAATGTAGGTCATTTGGTAATTTATCGACCAACTCTGATAATGAAGTCAACATTTCTGATTCTTCCTGTTTGATCATTGTCATGATGGCTATGATGAAGTTGACATAATTAATAATGCAATTGGGTCTCACACACAATTAAGTCGTGTATTATGCTCATATGACGAAATCACTATGTATGTAATAAAATGAAGTTATCTTCATTGGGTAGTTGTTGTTCAGTTGCCATTTTGACGCGAGTGTAAGAAAATTTGAAGCAATCAAAGCAAAAGCATTTTTTGTCGATCCTGCCTAACCATTGAGAGCAGATACAATAAATACAGTCCACCTCTTCGTCAAGAAAATCGTGTTGGCTTCGTGCCTCTTGCACATGATCTTTCTGTCATAATTAAACAGATATATAATACTACTGGAAATTCTTCCTAATAAAAAGTTTTAATACTGGTTACTTACGTCCAGTTTGTTGCGACAACTACAAGGACGAAAGTCAACTCTGCTATTATTTGCCATCATCCACAAATAAAAAATTTAGTCGAAAAGAAAAAGGTTAGAATAATCAGGACTGATACAGCAGCCAATGTGATCTCGTATGTCAAAATAATTAGTAATATAGCATCATATACAAAATCTCATTTTTAATATGAGGCCTGAAGCTTGGCCTCCTTTGACTGGGAATGCACGAAACAATTTAAAACATGGCGGCTTTGTAGTGAGAGGTTAGCATCCGTTCCTTTAGGCTTCAAACGCTTGGTGTCGAGTTAGTCTAAACGCCGACTTGTAATAGCAGGAAGGCAAAGAGAGGATATCGTACTGGAAGAACAATGCTAGCTTTATTTCTTGATCGGTGCATGCTTTGATGTGCCTTTAATTTACATTTGAGTAGTATTAAACAACAATAGCGTCTAAAGAAAATCACAGCTCGCAATTTGTTTTTGATAATACAAACCAGTTTTCTTCACTGGAATAACGTACGGTAAGAAAAAGCACCTGGATTGTATTGTTTGATCACAAATGAATAACTGTGTGTCATCGGCGCCGGAACGGTTCTAAAAGGGGAGGGGGCAAACCGTCAAAATCATTCATTATGCCGCAATACAAAGAGAAATACCACAAGTAAATAGTGCGATGAATGCATGGAAAGAGATAGACTGTATTATCCATCAGAGTATAGGGTAAGCAGGAAAACAGCAATTACCGCCTTAAGTAACGAAAATTGGAGATAGTGAGGTCGGGAGTGGGTTGAAGATCCAGTGCCACGTTCCGTCGTCCGTGCCCAGGATAAGGTCTTGAAAAAATTGTGCAAATAGTAGGCACAACTGATGAATTGGGAAGGGGATTATAAGACGGTAAAACCGTCTTGTTCAGTTGCTAGCGTATTTCTTAGGAGTGACAGAACTATTTCAGGACAGTTTTGGTGGATAGTATTATTTGTCTGGAACCTACTAGGCACAGTATGTTACCATTTGGTATCATAGAGAACTGTTTTGTCATCTGGTCTAGGGCAATACCAATGTCAACAACCTGTAATTCCTCTATTCATGACATGTTAAGTCTTAATCCTTCGAGGTGGAGATGGACGCCCAACTCAGTGTAATTTAAAAACGAGCCCCTCGGTATCATGTGACTTGACTGGAAAAAGTATTCCAGTCTGCATATCAACTTCACCTACGGAAGGAACAGAGAAATGAAAATAGTAAAATTTGAAGTTTTAAAGGAAATCAGTTAAAGATGTCATCATCGGTACATCTTTTTCAGAGATTTTCATAAAATACGCTTTTTGTTATTTTACGCTTGAATACGAGTATCCGTCGTTCATCCTATTGTTTATGAGAGAGTGTGATTATCATATTCAAGTGGTATCAATCCTGTTCTACCGTTTTTGAATGCTTGGGCTGTTAGAATGTGGCATACACCAATGTCGTGAAACGTGTTTCTATATTCCTTCATATTTTGGGTTAATGATAGGATGAAATCCTTTAAAAACAAGTCAGCATTTGTTGCTATTCTGCTCAGTTGTGGTCTTTGGTCAGATGTATTTTATTCATAAATAAGTGCGACATGTGGCGTGCAACCTCTGACGTGCGACATGCGATGTGTGACGTTCCTTGTTGAATCGACAAAAGAATGTAACATTTTATTTGTAACTTTTGCTCCCTATACTAGACCCTTTTAGCATAGACGTCAAAGAAAGGAATGAAAGCCGAGAAAGCAAAGCAAATAAAGGAAAGACAAAAATGAAATTAGAGAAAGCTAAAAAGGCAAAATAAACTCCAGAAAGCCAAGTAAGCAGACATTGCAAAAAGGCAATGAACCAAAATAGATAAAAACGAAAGCTAAGACAGAGTGCAAGTGCTTTTCTCCAAAATGTTTATCGAAGTAAAGGTCAGATACGAAAACTGCACTTAAAAGATTTCTAAATTAAAGCATGTGTGAACTCCTCTGTTACCAAATACTAAATACACAGCAATCGATCAAAGCCTTTTACCTGGTAATATATATACCAATATCTATCTATATATAATATGATATCGCACAATACAATGAAAGCCAAGAAACGTCAGAACAATACAATGTAATGACATACAAAAGAAAGTCAGTAAAGCAAAGCAAAGCTAAAAAGGCAAAGGACAACAAAGCAAAGCAGTGCAATGCAATACAATACAATACAATACAACACAATACAATATGGTACTGTAAAAGACAATGTAATACTTAGCAATGCAAATCAATACAATATAATAAAGTACAATAAGATAGGGGACTGTGGAGAAGTATATAAGTCCAAAATTTTAAAATGGCAAAACCGCTTTAACCATGTCAGATAATCATTTCAACCGAGGGGCAAAATAACTGCAGAAAAAGTGTACGTGACTTTTTTCTTTAGTGATTTTTTCTTTGACGTTTTTACCTTTTTCCTTACTTATTAAATTTTTTTTCTGACTTTCTGACTTTTTGACGTTTTTGACTTTTTCTGAATTTTTGACTTTTTTCTGACTTTTTGACTTCCTTTCTGACTTTTCCCAAATAGCGTAAGTGACTTTTTTCAGTTATTTGCCCCTTGATCCCAACAAAGTGTGTGTTGCCGTCTGACACATAGAAGACACGGACAGTTCGGGAGTCGAAAATTCTAAGACACAATTTTTGTATCCAAGTAAACTACCAGACAATACTACTAGCTAATGGATGAAACTTTGATGATTATGAGAATAAAAATATTTGTGTTTATATTGTCTTTGCTGTCATATCGTACATTCGTTAGCTACTAGAAGCTTTCTGTCACATTTTGAGCGGAATCGAAACTTGGTGTAGCAACTTTTTTATTTACATACATTTTTTATTATAGAAATCTGTTGCTATATTACTTAATATTTATCGCTAAAAGGATTATTAATTTTTCTGGACACAATTTTATGTCTTGATACAAAAATATTAGACACGTAGAAAAGTGAAATAACAGTTTCAGACATCATTGCTTGTTTACCTTAGATTAATCTTGGCCTTACGGTGAAAGAATTACTAGTCGTTGTACACATACTACATACATATACATATAGATTTAAGTTTTAATACGTTAGTAAAATGTATATTACCGGTATAAAGTAATAAAGTTTGATCAAGTTGTAGGTTCAAACCAGTGTCGGTATGTTTCCCCTACCAACTAACACGAGTTCGTTACTTGCATAGAATTTTCGAAACTCTCATAACAAAAATATCAAGCAACGGGCTTGCACAATCTTGAAACCATGTTTTTCTCAATATTTAATTTTTATGTCAACTTCTTATTACTGTTTCTACGTTCACAGCCTCTTTTACATCATCTTTTAAGCACTTGCTTATGTTTACATACATATCGTAGTGTCATTCCAGAAGAAGAAGGACGAAGAAGAATGTGCAGGGTACTTCAAGGAATTACTTTTACCTAGACGTTTCTTATTTATTGTATTCAAATCTATTTATTGTAACCTACAAAGGCAACAGGATGGACTATAGTGTCTGATTCCACAGCAGAGCCAAACGAAAAGAAAACATAAACTTACATAACGAGTCTTTTACTTTACAGTCTGCCAGTCTTAAACCATCAACCATTTTAAACGACAATATAGCAACACGACAGAAACCAACAGAGTATTTTTTATGTCTATTCTGCTTCATAAACTCGAAAAGGCTGTTCGTTCTCCGATTCCCTATGTCTCTGCCCTCAAAGTTGCACAAGTACGAACCTCCGACAGATGAAAAGCTTCTATTTTTAAAACTAATTCCTCCATAAATAATCCACGTAATGGAAAACTCTGTTTTTTACGCTGTTCTGTTGAACCCCAGCGTGCGTTCACCCACTTCTTTGTCCCTATTAAAAGAAATAAGATGAAGAAATTAGGGAATAACTTCGGCATGTTTTTTAGAAAGTATGGGATGGTTCCCATTGATTGTGCGTACAACCTTATTAGTATTGAAGACATATATGTTAGAGTTTGTCTTAAGTGATCTTAGATCACCTGCCTCCGACAGCAGGGCTTTAAGTTTTACATTATCCTCAAGCTTCATTTTGTTGCTCTGGAGAAGATCTTGTCTGATTTAGCACAGTTTAAATCTAGCCGAGGACAAATCCATTCACAATGGTAAGTTTTCGGGAAATTGTATTAATTTTTTGAGTGTATGTGCTGAGAATATATACCTATCAGAATCTTGTTAGTTAAGACAATATTGCATTTGCCTCATACACACTTCCGTATCTTCAACTCGACATCTGTCTAAACTTAAATGTCCAGTAAACGATATTTTTGAATTTGCTCCGTAGTTACAGGAGTTCGATAATATTTTGCCAAGTTCGCGGCAAGCTTGTAGGTAGTCGTCCTTACAATTCTTGCTCGTTTGATCGCCGTTATAATATAATAGAATTGAGCGGGAAATTAATAAGGGAAAAGTGAGGTAAAGATATAAATGGCATTAGAATTTGGATAATTGGTTCCCGTGTAAAATTAGGATTGATGCCATTTTTATCACCAAGATAAATACTGCTGTCCGGTTTGCTTTGAACAAAGGAGCAGGGAAAAGATTAGAAATAAAACGTGAGTCATGACCCACTGTTTGCCTGTCGATAATATTAAATGCGATCTAGGAAATTATATTGAAATTATATCTACTCTCCATGAGAGTTACGAGAAAGTCTGTGTTTTAAAATTGTTTACTCGTCATGCAAGGGTACGTTTGCTGCCATGATTTGCACAGATTCAATTATTTAAAATGTAAATATCACTTCTCAAGTCCATATCATGAAAGTGCCATCGTTGTGAGTACATCAACCTTCTTCTCAGTCTCGGACGATCCTCTGAGCTGCGATAACAATCAGTGGGGAATGTAAATTTACTATTGCAAGACAAACAGAATACGATAAAGGTTAGAGACAGCGCGGCTCAACCAAATGTCTTATCAAGGAATGAAAATATAACTGGATGATCTTCTGTCTAGAGTAGATGAGAAATAAAATTTAAGAAACTTAATAGAAATGTATGAAAAAATGTTGTAAAGAAAACTGTGAAAGCTGATATGTATTTTGCTAGGAAATTTTAAATCCACATTTTAAAAAGATATCCGCACACCGAACTTTTATGATGGTTAGCAAACACACAGGAATGCCATTGCTTAACAAATTAGTGACACTATCCTAATGCTCACAAAAATGAAAAGACATGTTTTCTATATAGACTGATGATTTCGATGCACTAATTTTGAAATTTTACTCATTTTGGTAGTGACTCGATGTTGACGACTAGGTAATGTGTAAAACAATAACATGGCACAGAAAGTATTTGCATAAAGTAAACGAAACTCCGCAGGAGGAAAGGTTTACGTAAACAGAAGAGAGTCAGTCTTTTCCTTGTCAGCTACAGTCTTCTTCTCTGTCACTGATGGAGTTATTTGAATGTTCGAGTAATTTTTATGGACCAGACATATTTCACAGGTTTCCATGACTCAGTCTTTTGCTCATTTTAAATTAAAGTATTAGAACTAAAGCTAAATAAACAAAATTCAGTTTTCACAACCTATTAAAAACACATTTTACTCTTCGACAATAAATTATCTTTCCCATGCCTATTAGCCCAAACTTTTAAATAAAAGACTCGGTTAAATTAAATTACAATAGAGACGGTCTCAAAAATGCTTTGTTTGTATGGAGGACTGTGTGCATTTATGAAGGCTCTAGAATTAAGTAAAAATATTTGAATTGAGCATATAATATGTTGCATTAGAATTTCGTTGAAACCTTTAATTCGCGTTCCACTATCAAAAGAACGACCTCTAATGCAGAATATGTGTGCTGTCATTGAGACGACGTTTTGATTTTCACTGAAACTGTCACGATATTAGGTGATAGGTTCCCACGTTAAACTAAATCTTGTAATTAGCTCCTTTTCGGTGCGTTGAAACTTTTCAGTAACACTACAAATTGGATGCCCACAAGACCTTCAAATACTCCTTACAGTTAAACATGTTTAAGATCTTAAAGTCAAAATCCAATCCTATTCTTCGATAGAGTAACATGTTATGTTTATTTTGCCTTACCTATATATCACTCTGTTTATATTTATACTTATATTAATAAGCATAAATGTATACATGTGCAAGTCTAAATAAAAGCACAAATAAACATGTACGTGAGTATTCAAGTGTCTTTCTCACAAGCGAGCAGAGGCAATTAAAAACTCAAATTTCTCTTGAATTGTGAATTCATGTGTAAGTCAAAAGGCGTTTTTCGTAAAATATCTCTCTATTTGCATATTTTCATCGAGCCTTATTACAATGCACACCAAAACAGTGCCATCCACAGGTTATATAATATCTCCTTTTAAAGTAACAGCCATTTGTCAACTGGTTGACAAAACGGTCATTCACTTTCGGTACCGAGTTATTTAGGTATCTTTTAGGACACTTGAGTGTTTACGAGCAAATGCCGTCATATCACGGGGAAGTCCTTGATGCATCTGCCATGGATTTTCAAGCTCAGAACGTCCTTGTTTTAAGTGAACATTCGAGATTGCTCAGCTTATCTTAGATGATGCCTATCCACCTATTCTTGCTGAGGTTTAAACAATTATCCAGCCTTTGTGATATCAAATGAATGAGGATTTCTGGTTTCCACAAGTAGTCTCAGATACCACAGTTCACCTTCGACCTAGTCAGGATATCCTTTGCCTGTGTCAGTTATTGAATTCTTACCTAAGATGGACAATACAGGATATTGATTCCCTGAAATATCACTTGAAAATTATTGTCTTTGTGTAAAGTTTAGTTGGATCAGATAACGGAGACTTCGACAAAAAGGGTGTGAGACTCTCTTAAAAATTTAAATTCCTTGATCTTAGCTTATGTTTTAGATTGAGATTCGATAGAAGAACACTGTAAACAAGCGACACGTTTAAGTGAATGCGAATGAGAAAGCTAAAATGCAACAAATAGATTGCATATTTTTAAAAGTATGGCGACTTATGTATCTTTGATTCCGTTGTTTAATGAATGTCAAAGTTACGTTACCTCTATTAAATATATCATGTGAGCGAACATGTAAAACAAATTCTTCAGTTTTCGATAAACTAACTCGCAAGCGATGCTTTGTCAGAGAAAGAGTGCTTTCAAACAATTTTCTGTGGCCACGCTGTCATGTGGAGCACATATATCACAGATGAAAGGTCCAACGACTATTTGTTAGTAACGAGAAAACAGAGGTCGGCCGCTGAGCATTTCTTCCTTATTCTATGAAAACTTAGCTATTGCTCAGGTTAAAGGGCTTGTTGAGGTACTCCGTGTTTCGACAGCTTCCAGGTGTATGTCAAAAGAAAAGATTTGGAGTGACAGATATTCAGTTAATGTTGACTGGACTTTTTCCCTGAAACCTGATGGGTTCGACCCTTCACTGCGGCGAAATTTACTGATAATATGTCATTGCATTTGATATTTAGGCAGCAGTAAGCAACAATCCTGCATGCTGGCTAATATCTTTTCACAACGTAAGGTAAACTATGAGAATAGGGAGAAATAGCTATTTAGAATAGAGTTCTCTCGATATAATACACCAGGTAACAGTTCGAGCTTTGATCTAACCTAGGTTAACTTACTTCAAGTTACCTATTTCTAATTAACCCGATAAAGTTTCTCTAGAAGACAAAATGTTGTCAGTACTTCGATTTCCTTGTCGGTATGTTCTTTAGCGAAATTGCTAGTCGCTAGAAAGATATACGAAGTCTTAAAGCTAACCATTTAAAAGGGTTATATGAAACTTTGTTTGTTATCATAACTAATTAACGAAGAGGCCTTATCGAAGGGCCCACACGAATGCAACATTCCCCGTACTCCCCTGCACAGTATTGTTATTATTAAACCACTTATCATCTCTACAATTTCACCTACAAGGTATTTTCATTATTCGCAATATTTTGCTATCCTTATATGCCGTGTCCTAATATCATCGTACTATGTATAAATTTCCAGACCTATCACTATCACTTCATACATGTTGAATATCAATGCAATTTGGTTTTAATATATTGATTTTATGAATAATGTACCGTCTGGGGCTATTCGGAAACTATACCTTGTCATTGTTTACATGATTTATCAAGTCTAGGCTGAGAAATATACAAATAAATTATATCGTAAAGCTGTCCCTAGCACTGTTTATATTTACATTAGAAATCTATGTTATGCTACTTTGCACTTTAAACTATTATTGATATGACCGCTGGACGGTAATATTTTCTATTATGAAATTATTTTACAGGAATACCTATCCATTTTATAAATACCTGCTCCCCTTGTTATGCATAAATCAATACTTAATTTGAATATAATGAGAGTTAAATATCACCTGCCCAAGAGAATTGACTAACGTAAATTTCGGTGCTAATTCTCTTTATACAATGTCATCAACCACGTGACTACCATTATAGCTGGTAACCATTTTTATTTTCTGTCTCTCAAATTTGTACAGCTCGTCTATAGATTTGCCTTCGTCTACTTTTTGTAGCAAAAAACCTAATTTGAGAAAATGTTTCCTACCTAAAACTTCAAATATATTATCAGCTAGACAAGAGAAAATTATCACAAGCATTCTAGCGTTAACCAATTCATATTAGCTTTATACTAAATTGTCTCTCGCCTACGTTGTGCTTACCCGGAAGGATGGGGGTGAATGATTTGGGAGGGAAGAACTAAGATTAGGATGAGTTCGAAGTTTTGGGTGTGGTTTGGGAAGTCCTACTATGGTTAAGTTAAATAATGCAAAATAATGCTGTACATATTTGATACAAAGTTATATATAAAAATGTCATAAACTAAATGGATTTACAAAGCAAGTTATAATATAAAATGTGGTATAAGAAAAAAATTAAATAAATTTCTTCATTGCTCTGCTAAAAAGAGATTTATTTAATGAGCGTCCTTATAAAATAAGTTAAACGACAATAAGAAATCTACATTTATTAGGGGATAAAAATTAGACTTATAAAAAGCAATGAAATCAAAGGTTTGCACGAATCCATCAGTACAGAAATAATGAAGAATAAGTCGGTTTCAAATTTCATTTTTACTTAATTTTTTATAAGTTTCCATACTATAGTATACTATACTATGGTATCCTATACTATGGTATCCTATACTATGGTATCCTATACTATGGTATCCTATACTATGGGATACTATACTATACTATACTATACTATACTATACTATACTATACTATAGTATACTATCCTATCCTATGCTATGGTATACTATACTATGGTATACTATAGTATACTATACTATACTATATTGTAACGCCGATGGTAATATTTTGGCGTGAAGTGTGTAGATAAGTTAACGTTAATCATACGTTCAAAACAATTGACGACAAGCAGGCATGTGGCGAGAGATCAACGATCGTTTGTCTGTTTTTGTATCACGTTTTTGACTTTATACATAATCAAACATGTTTTTGAACGTTTTTGAACGTGTCCCGCCCTCAAATAACTGATCTTCAAGTCCCTACAGCCGCCTC
>JAAAKM020002603.1:0-13280 GCA_010016025.2 Alatinidae sp. Z8VKAUB7J3 | reverse complement strand
AGATGTTTTTTGTTTTAAGACGGAAAAAGGGAAAAAAAAAAAGAAAGAAAGAAAAGGAGAGAGGGGGGGGGGGGGGGGGGGGGGGGGGGGGGGGGGGGAGGAGGAAGTGAAATGATCCAGTGAGAAAGTGAGAAATAACAAGGCAAGGTTGACAGAAATGAGGGAAACAGTTAAAGAATTGTCAAAAAGAATAAAAAACTGAGAAAATGCGTTTAAGGGCTGTATCACATAAAATCAAATCAATGCGACTGTGCTTTTTGAAACATAAATATTATAAAATGATTTCATCAGTTAGTCAATGTTCGTCATCTCCAAACAAATCTTGACAGAAGATGGTCTTCGATAAGAAAACGGGCAGATCAAAAACGACATTGAATTTATTTGACTATGAGTCTAAGATCTATTGATTATAATCAATTATAATATTACACATATTTATATCTACTCCTCTATCATATCATATTATCAGACTATGAGCATTTACACATTGAATTTAAATACATTTATTAAGCTAATATGATTTACCTGGATATTGTAATTTTAGATGAAAAACCTGTCGCAGTCTAGACTATTTTTACGTGCCACATTTTGTGCTGCCTTTACGTATACTATTAAACCTTGTTCCGTTGCACAAACTACCTATAAACATCTCGACTAGGGGTAACTACTGCTTCATCTTAGAGAACTTATTAAATTAGCACTGCAGATAGAAACAGCAAGCAATAATAATTAAAACGTACTACGGTGTGCTTTCCTTTTCACAATGCCCAGAAATTATGTCTTACAGTAAACAATTGCTTGTATCTCGACTTTAAAAAGTTCTGACATTGGCGCGGAATTTGATAGTACTTCAATGTATTGCCTATCGGACCATGAACATTAAACCTACCTTACAATTGCACTGAAGTATTAATATCATCTGCATATCTGTTTAACAATAGCATCTTCCTTCGATTAACAATGAGAATATGCTAGAATGATATAGAGACTGTACTTATTTCTATTTAAAATTTATAATGGTATGAAATGATATCACCAACACTATTGATACCTGTATTGGAATAAGTTGACTACTTGACTAATGCTTCAACATATTTGGATCATGATCATATGTTCTAACACTTTTATTGAAAGTGTTACGACCCTTATTTTGTATAATTTACTTCAACGTTTGCTACTTCTACAAATTGACTATATAAATACCAAGTTCCCTTTGTAGCTATTAAATAAACAGATCTTTACTACAGTCCACTATCGAGCTTTCAGTGTCAGCAAAGTATGTAGAGTATTGAGTTCGCCCATATACCTAACCATTGACGAAAAAAACAGTCACCCTTTTATCAAGTGTCACTAGCTTACCGCAAATAGAAAAGAGAATACATTAAAGACAATGAATGCTGCATTACCACCAGGTTCCTGTTATCTTTGAAGATCATTCTCTTAGAATGAGATAAGCACTAACCGAGACGCAAAAGTGTCTGGGTGTTTACTTAAACTAGAAATACGTAGAATGATAGATCAGGCGTGGACTTCCTGATATTATCATTCGCGTCTGTTACACAGGCGCCGTTAACAGACCATAACACTATGGTGAATGTGGTGAGCTGTATTATAATGATAGAAACTATGTGGGCACCAGCTTCGTATTAAATTATAAGTGAAATTTAATTGTCAAGGTGTCACCGGGTTCAAAGGCGCTTGTTGATTGCAAGATTTAACCTTTGAAAGATGACAAGTTTGCCTGATAAGTTGCATACTGTCATCTATAGAGCACCATCAACAAATACAAATGGAGGTTAAAGACTTGGGCATCATAACACTTTCAATCATAACATTCTGTGTTTTAAGGCGTTGGTTTGAGATTAATTAAAGGGGCTATACTGGCAGAACTGTCTCCTTTGTCCATGTTCATTCGACCGCTTTATTATGGTCCCACCAGCAGCAGCCATTTTACCCTTGTTTTTCTAGCTTTAAATACAAACACCTGTACCACTAACCGCTTCATGGCTTTGATTCGCGGGAATTTTTAATGTTGTGTTTCACTTTCTCATCGCTTGGGCTCATCGTCCTAGGTTTTCAGTACTATGACATTTATTCCATCCTAAAGGAATCACTGATAGTTGGCAAGGACTGATTTACAAATAGGTTGACAATCATTAGATTGTCAGGAATTGCGGAGCGTGTACTGTAATCTTAATCAAGTTTAATCTGCAGGTAAAATAAGAAATTGTTTGCGTCTACTAGATTCGTAAACTATACATCACTCTTAGCTACGACTTCTATGACAGAGTTAAATGAAGTGTTCTTAACTTCTGCTGCTTTCGTATCTGGATTTTCATAGTTGTTTCAGTTTTTTATCTGATATTTTATCTGGAAACAGTACCTATGGTAGCCAGTTAGTTCAACTTGTGGTGTTTAAATACAACCGTCGTTTGCTGAGTTGTCCTACGAAGACATGTTCTTAAGCAATGGGTAAAGGACATTCCAAGACACCAAATTCTGAACAAGAATTTCTACTAGCCCGTGATAAGCTGTGTCAGGATTTTTTGGAGGCAAAACGGGTTGCCCTACAACACTGCGAGGAGGAAGTAGATGACATTAAGCGGCAATATGAAGAGGAGGTTACCATGATCCAAAACAAATGCGATCGTGACGTACAACTACTTAAAATAAACGTTATGAGGGAAAAAGAAAGAGCAAAACATGAAAGGAATTTCTTCGAACAAAAATTAGTAGAAGCTTTAAATCGATGTAACAAACAAGCACCGTCAGTAGATAAGGCTATTCAAACCGAGTTTGTTAACCTAAAACATACGCATCATGGATATGATGCAATCATCAAGGAGCTTTACGATCACAAGAATTTAATCGATAGATTAATTACTGAAGATGCTGTCAATCAGCAGTTCCTTTACAGAGGAAAGGTCAGTCCATGCAAGGAAATTTTTCGTCAATTTCTTGAAAACATTGAGCCGTTTTGTGGACAAAATGAACTTATGAACGTCTTTGAAACAACCAGTTCTGCTGAATCCGAGACGGTGCCTCAAATTGACAGGAATCCTTTAAATCGCGATGAATATGAGGAGGATGTGAGAGAAGGGACTGGTGATAGCGGAACTGAAGTTGAGTATACATCAGAGCAATTTAATGCATACCCAAGGAAAAGAAAGTCGAATCGAGGTAATTACTGGCAGGCCAAATACTTTGATATGCAAAGGAAATACAACAAAAAAATGATGGACATGGAGCAAACCTACAGCGAACAAAAGCGTCTCTTATTAGAATCTATGAACAAAGAGAAGTTGGGCCTTCAGGATAAACATATCAGGGAAATAAGAGATATGAATGAAAAATTTTTGAAAGAAATTGATACTGTTAGGAAAATAGAGAGAGAGAAATACAAAAACTCGATAGCATTATCCCACAAAGAACATGCTGACTTGCAGTTAGAAAATGAAAGGCTTCGTCGAGAATTGGAAGAATACAAGCATGTGCTAAGCACAGTGCTACCGGACCACAACAATGAGATGAGGGAAGCCTTGTTCAAATTGCAGGAAATACTGCTTACGACAGATCAAGATAAATAGTTTGTAAGAAAGTGTCAGAATTTCAAAAATGATTGCTTTAAATTTTTGTATCTATTATCCAGCTATTGAATAGCTAATCAATGGTGATCGCTTAGTATTTCCTTGTTTGAAATTGATAACACAGCGGGTTTTTGATCATTATTGTTAACTTTTGTTCAAAGTTTATCTCACCGTCAGAAAATTTCTGTATAGCACATAGAATGTTTTCAAACAAATCAAATGTTTCACACCCTTTTACATCCTGTAGTAAATTGTTGAATTTAAGGATTACTTTGTGAGAATATCAGTTTGATGGTAAGCATAGAAATTTTTTACTCTAACAATGGTGATCTTCTTTGCTTTCATTGTTCCTTAAATATTGGTAGTAGTGAGAAGCACATGCTGATTCTACCACTAGAAGGGGACTATTGATTATAATCTTTAATACCTTTCAGACATTCTTTGTATTGGAAAATCCTTTAGTTTGTATTTTTACATTTTTAATTGTTGGTACAATGTAAACATTTTCTTTCAATCTCTAAGGAGCAGATCAGAAGCAAACCTACAATAACTGTACCTATAAATAGCAGCAATTGCCCTGTACGTCGTACGCATTGTGGCAATTTGATAAATCTCCCTTTTAGTTCCTCTTGGCTTTATCTTTAGATATATGCCATTGCTATTATTCTTAATAATTTTACAGACGATCATGCTAGCTGGGCTTTTGTTAGTGTCCATGCTGACCGGGAGGAGACGATGTAATCGGCCTGTAGAGAGCCTATAGAAGTCCCCTCTCCTTAAATTTGAGTATTTGGTACCTATAGCAGACCTGTCAAATTAAATTTAAGTAAATTTGAAGATGATTCTTAACCACTTTCTTTTGGTAGCAGTGTCAAAACACGACATTAACATCTCTCTTCTAAACGGCGGGCAGGTTTTGTCAATTTCACACCGTAGATCTTTTAGTTGATCGGACGCAAATAGTTTTGGTTAGAAGCCTGAAAGAGAGCAGCATGTGGTTCGACGTAACTGACACTTATTTACCAACTATTTGACGGTAAGCAAAAATTGCTGTACGCAGAAAAGAAGATGGCAATTGACATGAATAGAGGATGCAAGAGTCGCCCCCTCCCCCCTCTCCTCTCGCCAAATTTTAATTTTTATATACATTTTTACATAGAGCTTTTGTTGTAATTTAACAAGAGTTGTACTTAAGTAGGAGACACCAAGATTTGTTTGTGGTCACTCGAATTGCGGTACTATATATACCCCATAAAAAGGTTTCAAAATTTAGTTTCCAAAACACAGAACTGTTAAAATGGTTTCATTTAATAAATAATTGTGTAACCACAACTATATGAAAGGGCAGTTGTCTTGAAGTTTATGGGACCTCGTAGTAAGAAAATTATTTGTATTTTGCAACGTTCTTTACTCACGACTGCTACGTTGGTGTGAAAGGTTTGTCATATCCCCCACCCTCCCTACAACATGGAGGGTTTTGCTTCGACCGTGCTTGTATATTTGAGAATGCCAGATCATATCGTCTATCAAACTCGGACAAACTCATTCTGTGTCTCTTAAATACTAAATCAAATCCCTACAGATTTTGTAGAACTTCTATTCAGTGGCCTTTTATTCACACGGACGAGTTTAGCCGAATACAATGCAGCCACAGGAGTAAGTTTCGAAATTATGACAGCTCCTTGTATCAATTCCTGGCAAACTTCAAGTGAAGGATCTACCTCCGAGTGAGTGTTGAACGTACGTTATGCATGTTACGAAGGTCTGTTTGTGTCCATAACTAAGAATACCATGCCAAGGTTGGAGGCAAAACCCGACCTCTAACATGAATCCCCACTGT
The DNA here is from genome assembly GCA_010016025.2 of Alatinidae sp. Z8VKAUB7J3. Classification (NCBI taxonomy): domain Eukaryota; kingdom Metazoa; phylum Cnidaria; class Cubozoa; order Carybdeida; family Alatinidae; species Alatinidae sp. Z8VKAUB7J3. The sequence continues at coordinate 7,853 of JAAAKM020002603.1, read as the reverse complement.
CGCACATAAAAGCCTTGTAACTGTACGGATATGTGTTTCACGGTCGAAATAAATCAATCAGTGCACACAAATACATTCCTTTGAATAAAGGCAAGCTCAAACTTTGATACCAACGATCCAGTAAAGTGAATCATGTTGATTATACCTCATGAGAGTTGAAGAGTATATAACTCGCGTCAAATAAACGAGAATAGACCTCCGCGAGCTCACTTCCAAGGCCTTACATTGAGCAAATGAACAGGTTGCATACAGTGGGGCACGAGCAAATACAGGGAGCTGTTGCGCTGTGTTCGCCAAGTTGAGCTCAAATACACGAGGCCTGTCCTCCAGAAAACATATAAACGAGGCCAAGAAAGAAACCAATTGTTTTCGAGGTAAGGAAAAAAGATTTAAAACGCTGGGCACGACGCCTTTTAGCTACGTCACTGGAGCTACATTTTATCAAAATGTCCCTTCTGTGGTTGTATACATTACAAATACCGACATCGTGTTATAAAAAGTTGCTCAACGTCTTACTAGTCTGTGTATAGAGACCACAGGGAACTCATCCTATCCTCCACTTGATTCTTTCAGCAATGCATGGCTCTGCCCAGAGTCTGCTTCCGGTCAACACGTCACGGAAAAGAAATCGAATATGGAAATTGATGTCTGACTCCCTTTTATAACTACATAAAAGTATCAAATCTCAGGCGATTGTACAAGATTACATACAATATTAAAGTTATGATGACGTTAATACATAAAGAATTTTGAGCCTTTTTGTAAAAAAGGAAGTAAGGAAAGATACAAATTCAAACACTGTTTAACTAAAAGTTTATTTTCTCGAAGCTGAAATTTGTTGCGACTGTTTTTTGTAACTTCAAAACACTATTGCACAATAAAATACTACTTCAAATACCCGTATTATGTATGTATCGATGGGGTTATCTGAAAATGTGTTGAAACATGTTTCTTTATTACACGTTAAAAGAAAACGACTAATGATTTGATTTTATTTTCAAGACATATTTCGGATATCCTTAATCCATCTTTATTTCCTATATACGTCAAACAATTATCATATGCGGAAAAATAAATGAATACAAAAATAATGCTCCTCTAAAAAGTAAAAAGTTAAAATTGAAAGTACTTTTACGTCTAGAAGTCATAACATTAGTTTTTTCAGCTGCTTTTAAATACATAATATAACGCACTGAGTTCAAACATAATATGCAGTCGAGCCCCAGATTCTTCTTATTTATTGGTATTGAAGCGAACACATTGTGCTAAAAGCCAATTACTAAGATTTGAACACAAAGACAGATGTTCCAGAGATGGTTCCTGCTTTCGGAATCCGAATTTAATTCTCTGTTCTTTTGTACCAGCAGGAATAATAACTTAAACCCTGAAAGCAATACTGCTATGACATTTTTAACTTTTCAAACACTACTTTCAAAAGGTCGAGGGAACTGCTCTTTTCATTTTCTGTATTACTCTACTAACGAAGTTTGGACCCTTGCAATTCTATCCAAACACTTAGAAAGAAAACACCGAAAACAGTAAAAAGTTGGTCAATTCATTGTAACAGAAAAACTGTGGGTGGCTGTAGATAAAAGAACTACCAATTCCTTACCTTACTTCACCAATAATATACTCGCAACACGAGAAAAAAGAGGTAAAGGTTTTCAACTTTGCAATGTTTCGCATAAGGAGAAACATTTTCATTGCTTAAAACTATATATAAAATAGAGGTATTTAACAGTTATATGGAGTAGTTGACGAAGACATCGAGTGAGGTCAGAATTTGATGTCTGTTATGTGTTAGTGTTTCAGATCTGTAACACGAAAATCGAATTCTGACCTCGATACAAACACCGCCTTAACACCGGTGTTAGTGTTGCAGATCTGTTAATTGGAGGCCATCACACCATAATCTGTTACAGGTTCTGTTAAGTTTAACAGATCTGTTGACTCAGTCTGAGCAACCTCCGATCTGTTAATTTTGCTTCAGAAAACTACGCTAAAAACATCGGATTTTCTTACACAGGTTGTTAAACGTAGCAGTATAGTAGGCGCTAATACACTTTAGCATTAGCGCATTAGCGCTGCATACTATCGTATGTTCAAATTTGGAGGCCTTGAAGTAACGTTTACCCGTGGAAAATAGAAAATCAATTTTTCAATCACTGGTGGTTAATGCGGTGTCACACCGTACCGAGGTCAGAAACCGAAGTTGGTGTTAGTCTTAGCGTAATCCGCAGTTAGTTCTGTTATGAGTGTGAGAGGAATACAACACTCGGCAATAGAGTAAAATTATATCAGGCCCGGTATTAGAGCTCATAGAAAAAATCGTACATGTTCTGAGGAGAACAAACTATGACGTTTTATAACATCTTCCTTAGATGGCCACAACTGGTGAACTGATTTTGTGCCGTTAGTTATACTCTTACAGTGATAGCAATTTTGATGTGCATAAGTTCACACGTAATCTCTATGTATTCGGACTTGCGACTTAAGTATAAAGTAACAAACAACATAAGGCCTCTCTAATAGGATGGGCAAATATCCCACGCCTGGAGTTAGAAATGGTCATGTACTGTATATAAACATCAAAAAGAAGCAATTAGACTAAGCGGCTTTACGATATACTTTAAGCATATTAACTATTCATTATTAACATTACAGACCTGACATACACAAACAGCGAGTAAACGAGGACCACAATTTACTAATTCGGACTGCATGATTGATTGGAGGTACTCCATGACCCCTCACACGTTGATTTTTCAAATTTTTGACATCGACGAAATATTACTACAAGTTATTATATACTATAACTGGTACATGGCAATCTCAACACAGATAGATAATGGCCCACCATTAGTGGACTACAACATTGAATCTGGGCCACGGGATGCACTGTCTTCCCCAACAACTCCCTTCAGTCCAGCACTATTTATCAATGTTAGCATGGGTCACATACACACACAAATTAATTAGTCTTTGAAAGCAGGTATTTACGTTCACTAGTTTTAGTTTCCTCGGCATACAAAATCATACTTGATATGACTATCGGCTTAATAGCAAATCTTGGATTTCAGGATAACAGTGTACAAGGAGTTCATTACATTAATGAAAAGTCTTCTTACTAAAGCCAGCGTTTTTCTAATGAATCTTGGCTTTCGTGAAAAGCCAGGGGCTTTTATGTACTAAATAGTAAACCAGAGCTTCGATTGAAGTCAGTGCTGACAAGACTTGGGCTCCTTGCCTTTAACGTTACCGGTAATAAAAACTTCGATTTCACGATGGCTAGTCCTGTTTAGCAAGTTCTCTGACGAAATCAGCCGCGCTTCATACAACTCCAGTAGCTATGTACATTAAGATTTACTAAATACAATATAGTTTTAAGCTGAGAAGTTGGCTGGAGATGTTCCTATTTCCTTTGATTTGAGTAGACGCTTCGCTTCGCAGTAAATTACGTCCAGTCGATAGTGAGTGTGAAACCCTTCTGAACTCTCCAACTTTAAGAATACCAATAAAAATCTCGACTTATCGAAAAAAGACACTGACATTTAAGAGTATGTTACCACTGAAAGGTTCTGATTTCACCACTAGCGTTAGACGGACGTCGTTGTAATGCTGGGCGAGGTGGCGTTAACATGATGTTAACCTGAGCACCAGAATTGGTAGTTTAACAGGACGTTAACATTTTACTTAACACTACCACATAACACACACCGAATTGTGACCCCTCACTCATTGTGCGTTTACCTCTTTAAGGAGGAAACTAGATCCCCCCTAGTATCAACAATCATTGTATTTTAACAAAAACTGAAATTGCGTTTCTAAGGGCACCAAAGATGCTAACATAAAAATTTATTCCCAGTTAACCCCCAAATCAGGCTTATTCTTCCTCACTACTACTATCAACAACTATTGTATATTAACAGTCTTGAAAAGTTGGTTGTGGTACAAAATCGAATATTGCGCTGAGTAACGGACTCATTTTGCTGATATCAAATAGCTAATATTATCGTCGGTTGCCATGAAAACAAACTTTTTGATAAAACTAGTCGTCCACTTGTCTATTTTCGTTACGTCTGTGATACCATCTCTGTTTTCGAAAACGAGCAGCAATGTAAGCAATTTCTCATTAAACTGAACGACATGCATCCTGCTCTTAGGTTTACGTATGAAAAAGAAATGAACAAGTCCTTACCTTTTCTAGACGTTCATGTTCAAAATGACAGGTCCAGTTTTCTAACTAGTGTTTACAGAAAACCCTTATTTACGGGATAATATGCGCGTTGGGACTCGTTTTGCCCTAAGACTCGCAAACAAAATCTCATCGCTACTTTATTTCAACGTGCTCTAATCATTTGCTCAAAAAGTAAACTCGATGAGGAATTAGCCAAGAAAACGGCTTCCCAGAAAATGTCATCAACATTGCCACTTCCAATCCAATTGCCACCTTTTCGCCTGACCTAAAATATAGTCCTACGTAGTGCCCGCTTTTTTGCGACTACCGTGGATTGGGAATGTTTCCTTGAGTTTCGACAAATAAGTAAATACGGCCGTGACGAACAGTTTTCCCACAGTACAACCGCGTGTTGTTTATTCCACCCAAAAGTTGCTGCCTGTTGCCACAAAATACGTACTACCTGTCATACATAAAAGTTTATTAGTTTTTCATGTGTCGCTGTGAGAGCGTATTTTTAGGTTGGACGTCGCAGAGGTTACATGACAGAATCGCGCAACATGTGCCGGACTTTATTCGTAGAAGCAGTAAAGTTTCAAGAATTTTACCGCATCACGTCAACAAAGTTAAGTCAACAGATCCCAAAACAGATTGGGCAATAGGTCAGCACTTAATTGAAACCGCATTTTGTGCTGATAACTATCAAAGGAACGTTTAGGGTATTAGCCAAAGCCAGATCTTCTTTTCCTCTTGCCGCTTTAGAATCCGCATTTATCAAAAGAAAGAAGCTGGTACCCTGTCGACAAAAAGAATTTGTTTACAATTTAAATGACTGAATCCGTTACTCAACGCAATTAACTGTCTTACAGAAAGCTTATTTCATGACTAGTTTTGCAATCAGAAGAGACTACGTGACTTGGAGTTTTTTAGATACTACCAAGTACGTTGAAAAATATTGCTTTGGTTTAGCCTATAGCAAGCGTACACTTAAACTGTGCATAACAGTGAAATTTTTCTGACCTACGTTTTTCGTGTAAATCGTTAAGATTTGAAAGTTATGACGTGTCGTAAAAGATAAAAGTTTATTTTGCTTCGAAACAAACTTAACTTAAGCCAAACTCTACGCTAGAAATAGTCCACAGTGACAGGCTCTTTGCGTAAAATTTTGATGATCCGTTGATAATCTATTTCGAAAATGGTGGTCTATCCGAGGTAAACTGTGAATCCAATATGAAATGTATCAATCTTAGTATTTTCCATACTTTATTCGCTACAATGAGGCTGCATTCTCTAACATATGGCTTAATCGTTAACTTGTACAAAGTATGTTGTAAAATTCTTGTTTTTTGACAAAGAATTCATGTTGTTTTGATCATCATTACTTGGATAGCCATGGCAGTGTACTATATCTGCAACAAAGAATGTGCTAAACACTAAACAAATAAAGTTTTGGTAACTTTGTTACAACGTTTCTCATTACTTTGGGTGCAAAAAGAATGAGAAAGTTCTTACACGCTAGAAAGCACTTGAAATTCTACTTTCAACACCACGTGATAGAAAGCATTTAGGTTTTTTACGTTACTAAACTATTGCTTTAGCCAAGCACCTTGTGTGTGGGCCACATGAAATAGCTCTATGATTTTATCGTTATCTATTACGATAAGGGTTTGTAAATGTAAATGAGACAATAAATTAGGTAAATAAATCACGCAGCACGTTTGATGTTTCGTAATTTTTAAATGATAGCAAAATTATTGATAAGGTATGAAGTATTCGTAATAAGATGCAATAGAAAAGAAAGGTAAGAAAGTGGTAAGTGGATGTTTTACTTGAAGTGAATTCTAAAATTCGTCTACAGTTTCATTATTAAGAATTTAAAATCTTATAAAAGATATATAGGAAAATGTTTAATCCACTTTAGATAGATTTTGATTGTTATTGAATGTTGAGGTTTTACAAATCATTACTGCTTATGCCACAGCTTTAACGGATTCTTTTAGGTTTTTACATCACCGGTCTTAGGTAGCTTTAAGTGAAGGTTGTATATGATTTTGCTGGAGCTCTTTCTCAAAGTAGTTTAAATGCAAGTTAGTATACAAGGTTTTCATTGTTTACGTTGTTGGTCTTGCTTCCCATTAATTTTTAATGCATCCAGTTTCGTAAGAAATGTCCCGCTGGGTCTTGACTTTTAATCTTTGACCACTCCTTGTATTTGACAATTAAAGTCCATGTCTTATCACAAACTGACCGCAAAAGAATTATGACCAAAGGTGTGTTTATGATCGGATTCTAATACAGAAACCTAATTATTTTCAGTAGTATTTTTAATTACAGAGTCAAGACTGGGTCTCTGTGGTAAAGTGAGCCACCTATGACCATAGTACACTTACAAAGACCTTACAGAGACCTTAGCTTAACTTACTGAATACGTCGATGGCGTGTAGCACGTATCTTATAGTAATCCTTTCAGGTTGGTTCGACCCAATCAATACTATAAACAGTGATCAACCAAAAGCCCTGGTACCGTAATCAAATGCAAGTTTGTGACTTTCAAGCAGGTCCTCAGACATAATATTTAACACTTCTCAAAGTAGACTGAAGGTCTTTTACGACTAGCTGCTATCTGACACTTCTCGTTACAAATGCCACCGAGCTAATATTCTTGTAGAAATCGATTGGAAAAATTGCTAACCTAAGGAATTCTATATCAGGACTGCAACGCAACGCGACGCAAATGTTAAGGTGTACTAGATTTGACCATAATTTATTTGTGTCAAGTAAAATCACTTCTACTTTGATAACTATTAAAAATCTCAAAACACATTTTACTATGATGATCAGAGATCCGTAAAAGGCCTTCTTAGCAATGTAACAATACACGAAAAGCTACCATATTTTACCTAATTATGGTTCTATAATGTTGTTTGCTCCTTCAGTAGCAAAAACATTATTCAAAAAAGCCATTGGTTTTCGAGAAAGAGAACAATACGTTGACCAACGGAAATACCCAAATAAGGTGAAGCATACTCAGAAATTAATGTCGCATCCTGGGTGAAAAATTGTTTTCGACATGGTGTGCAGGAAAACGTTTCGCCATAGTAATTTTAAGGGGACCTTTAAAATTACTATGGTTTCACCGAGACAAGCTGTCTATCTGAATTATTGTTGCACTAAATTGTAAACTTGTGTTCGTAAATTTCAGTGTGAACTAAATCGTACATATGTGATTAAATCATGGAAATCAAATATATTGAAGCTATAAAAGCCTTGTTCAGTGCGGAGATGCTGCAGGGAGCAGCTGAAAATCTAATTCACTTGGTTCTCAGTTTAATCATGCCCGTTACAAGTGCGACAGAGTTACCTTCAACTTAAGCCTGAAGATGCCTGACTTGTTTAATAATTCTTAGTAATTAGGCATTACAGATAGTAAGTAAGTTGGATTATCAAAGGGACATTATGCATGGTTGTCACCGAAATGGAAACAAACTGAGGCATAATATTGACATTTTTGGTAAAAAAAGTCAATAAAACAGAAAAATTCGTATACCTCGGAAGCATATAGACTTAAAGATAAAGGCTGTGGAATTTTGTACAAAAATACCTAATTTTGAAGATTTTGTTACTAGGAACCGCAAGATGAGATCATCGGAGAAACCAGTAGCGCTTTGACAAATAA
>JAAAKM020002601.1:0-13280 GCA_010016025.2 Alatinidae sp. Z8VKAUB7J3 | reverse complement strand
CTAAAGCCACTAAACAGGCTAATTAATATTGGGCGTCCAAGGCAAACGCTCCTCAACTTAGGCTATCGGCCATAGAATTAAGCCACGAGGCAGGCTTAACTGACGGATAGACTCACCTCTCAAGGATTATGGGAAAAGTGTGTAATCAATGAGAGCAGATACTACACTCATTTCTTGCCAAAGGACCGAGACTAGATCATTGTCGCCATTTTAAGAATTTTTTTTAGGTTCTAAAGGTCATCAAATAAAAGACACGGAAATAGTAATATGAGAAGAGACAGAGTTGTAACAAGTTAGGAAGCGAGAAAGAAAATACGTATTGAGAAAGATACAAGGGCGGGATAGTTTTAAAATAGGTGATAGAGAAATTATGGAGTTGATTAGTTCAGGTATGGATTTGCCAGGTGAATTTGGTTTTCTGAGTTTAGCCGATCGAGGTCGTTAAACAGTATTCACTACAGTGAGTTCGGACATGTAGAAGAAAACAGTAGTAAACTATCTTTGTTAATAACACAACGTCATACCCTGTTGCAGCGGTTCTCGCTCGCGCCATCTTTGAATCATGACTCGAATAAACGGGCCAGGACTTCAACACACAAACAATGAATTGTATGTTAAATAACCTCACAGGGGCTTTAACCCACAACCGATGAATGAAACTTTCAATAGCTCAAACGGGACTCAAACTCACAGCCATTGAATCCTGAGTCCTATAGCCCTACAGGGTCTACAACTTACAACCATTGAATCATGAATCCAGTAGCCCGACCAGGACTTCAACTCACAGTCGACGAATTAAACGTTCAATAACCTGACCGGGACTTCAACCCACAAGCATTAAATCATGAATCCAATAACCCCAACGAGGCTTCAACTCACAAGCATTGAAACATGAACCTAATAACCCGAACGGGACTTCAACTCACTGACATTGAATCATGAGCCCAATAACCCTACAAGGGCAACTTACAACCATTGAATCATGAACCCAATAACCTGACTGGAACGTCAACTCAGAAGCATTGAATCATGAATCCAATAATCCGACCAGGACTCAAATTCACAACTATCATGCTTGAGTCCAATAACCCGACAGGGTCTCCAACGTACAAACATTGAATCAATCAGGGTTCAATAACCTGACCAGGACTTCAACTCACAGCCGATGAATTATATAATTTGATAACGCGACCGGAAGTTGAACTTAAGACCGTTTAGTCATGAGCCCAACGCCTCTGCTACTGAGGCACGGTGCTTCCGTAGGACTTGATAAGAACTCAGGAAAACTGTTCGTTCGGGTAAACAACGCAGAGGAGATATTGGATCATTGATTTCGAGGTTGAGTCTGAAAATTAGATGGACGAACCAAGACTCCTGTCATTTGCACCACAGGTTTCTCGGCTACCTTTAAGCCTTCTTCACCAGTAAATCTTCAAATGGTGTAACACCCACAATCTTATGATAGTCAACTTGTCAATATTTCATGTGAAAGTATGTCTAATCCGACCCTGTGAGTATTTCTTTAAAAATACAATATCTCAAGTTATTTAGCCGCTTTCCAATCCTGATCAAGCTGTGCATACGGCCAGTCTTAAAACACGATAGCCTATCGTGGTGAGGATATCCTGTTATATCGCTTCTATTTATAGAAAGATATTTATAGAAAGAGTTAATTACTGACAAAAATAGACTTGGCAAGGCGAACATAACCAAGTTTCTTATTGCTGAAGAAATAAAGATGGATTAAGGAGATTTACTCATAAGCTAAGATATTTCTATAACTACGGATGAGAAAGACGGTTGTATTGCTACCAAGAGTTGCGTAACACTACAAGATTAAGATTTTTATGTTCATCTCAAGACATTCACAGGCAGGGCGTATCTGTTTGCATTTGTACGTAAGACGGTATCAAGTCGCGTCCTATGACTCAATTTCAAATGCGAGTATACAACCCGAGCTTTATATCTGAAAAGATCAAGTCTAGTTTATTTATTGCGGAAAGCAAAATTAAGGAAAAGTAGACCTTGCAATGAAAGATCGAAGTGGATATTGCATCAGACATCAAAAGATTATTATGGACAGATTCACTTTATTAAATTAAAGTCCGAAGTTCTCAAAACCACACCGTAAGTGGCATATGTTCTAGGTCAGCATGGTTATGATTGGCATAATGAACTTGGGATTACAATCATCCTTGTTCTAAAGAAGTATTAAATGCGATAAGAGACCTTTGGAATATAGAACTACAAGAATTGGCGTCGATAGGTGGAGGCGGCGGAGAGCATGTCTCCTCTACCTTCTGAAGAAAGGGGACATAATAGAATTTGTATCCCGACATATTGGATATTCGTAAAAATTTTGGCCCAGAAGTACAGAAGTTTTAATCTTGTAGGAATCCTGTGACGTCAGCAATATTAACTCCATAAATAATACTGCACTTAATTTGTGGGATTTATATTACCATAAATACAGGCTATTCTTTCTAGCATCTTTGGTGATGGCATACTGTTACTATTGCTAGATTTAATTATTAACTTTCCTTAAACACTGTAACAAGCAAATGTTGAATTTTGGGATTGAGGTACAAGATTAACAATAGTGTAGAAACTGAACTGACACGCCATGACGTCATTCGAAACCCAAAGACCTATAATCTATCCCCTCCCCTCCCTTTTTGTATAAGGATCGAGGCAATTTATTACAAGATATCAACTATGTAAGTGGCAATAAGTTTTCTTTTAAACTCCAATAATTGTACAACCAAGTATCCTAGATCCTAGAAACCACAGATATTCTTCAGTATCAAGGGACCATTGTGGAAACAAGGTCTTCTGAACCTTTTTAATGCTATCCTTGCCAACTTTATCAGTAGGGGCTTTTTTGCTTTCAATTTCTTTGTTGTTGATTACTGATATTTTATATTTTATTCTTTAAATTAACTTATATATTTGTTGTTTAATTTTGTAAAATAATTTATATTTTAAAAACTGTAATCTTGACTTGTTATTTCTTTGTAACTATTTTTTCCTATATCGCGAAATAAATAAATAAATACATAAGTACATACATACATACATACATACATACATACATACATACATACATACATCAGACAAAGATTTTGAAAAGATGAAAAGCCATGATAACCTTTTTTGCAAAATTTTCTTATCTACTGAAACCTGCCTGCTACAGGCTACACATATGTTTATAAGGAAATTACTGATGGGAACTGGGTAAAAAGTAACATTTTAAAAAAGGAAAGGCTTAAGTAAGGAAAATAGTAAGTGACAGCGCCACAAGAGAGTTTGAGGAAGGGCTTATTACCTTGTCATGATTTTTCGAGTCCATTGAAGCAGAATTTTAGTCCCATTCTATCCCCACTTGACAATCTTCAGACATATATCTTAGTATTACTACAGCCCATTATATGATCGCCTAGGGTTTCTTCTTACCGTTAAAATTACCAATCTGTCTAAAATCTCTTTGATATTTTTTTATAAATTGTTCTGTTATCTCTTTTTTCTTTACTCTATCCAGCTTAATTATACCAAGATACGTGTACCATTATTTTCAACCTCTTTCATCATTCACCCACCCAGCAATTTAATTCCCTGGAAGAAGTGACTTTTTTCCCCTTGTCAAGACTATCACATTTTGGAGTATGGTTTTAGTGGCCATTCTTTGGTAAATGAAAAAGTTTTCTTCATGAACAGGTCGGTATAGGGGTGACCAACGTTTTATGTCTATCACTAACAATGTCTAAATTATTGTCACTTTATAATCTGGTATTAACATGACGTATTCCTTCATTGATCTTGTAAAGCACAGATTGATATTCTTTTTATATTTTTTGAAATAAAAACTACCGCATTTCCCCTAATAATACCACAGTTTCCCTTGTTATTATGCATTATAGCAAAACATAATGAAGTATTCAAGTATTTCTGAATTTCGATATTTAACAATTGTCTTTACTCTGAATAATTGAACCCTTAACTCTAAATCCATCTCAAAACTCTCAAAACTCTAAACTGTGTCTGCACGAACGCATATATATCATCTTTAATTTACAAAATCACGTCAAGTTACATGTCTTGGCTGAGGCCCAAACTAGATCTCAGACAACTGCCAGGTCAATAACTGTATCTCTTAGTAGAAGTAGCCAAAGCGTTTGTACCCATTCTTCTCCTGGCAGATTCACAACTTGTGCATTCACATCGTGTACTGTACTGTGGTCATGTACGTGAAATATTGAAGCCACATGAAAGAGTAGAGAAAGGTTATAGACCTACCAAGAAAGGGAGTGAGAACTTTCTAAAATCACTTCCTTTCTAGAAATCAGACGATTGTTGCATTCCTAGTTTTGTGTCATGCGTGTGCAGCTGTTGCCACGTTTCAGGTACCCTATAATCTTTAGAGTTTTTACTCCTTGCATACGGATGCGCGTAGACGAAGGCCTTAAATAAAGTCCAGTTTGATAAACTGTGAGGAGGCAAGGAGGTTACAATTTCATTGAAATCTAAAATATTATCTCTCACAATATTATTCTTGTGTAAATAGATTTTTGTCTAAGTTTAAGACATGTATCCTGAAAAAAACACATCGAGGAACACCCTTTCAAACGTATCTCAGAAAAGACTGCGTCTCATGACATCATAAAATCTACTCTCTATGGGAGATAAACTAAGCCAAAAATTTTCCTCTACTGCTTAATAAACTTAGCTGAAAGCCGAAGGATCGATTTGGGTACTACCCAAGCCTGTGTTGTCACAAATTACTATCCGAAAAACAGCATAGACGTGAAATACGTAGAAATAAAAGAACGCATAGAATCTGCTCATGTACATTAGGGTTGTAAAGTAGTACAGAATCAAATATATGCAATCTATAACATTGGCATAGATGAACTACCCGTCTGTTGTCACATTTACACCAAATAAGGTTTTTGATTAAATGGTGTCCAGGGCCATCCTTAAGCAGAGTTTTTAGCAGTGTGGTCCCTCTTCGGCAGATGTTTGCCTGATTATTTAAGAAAGCGTGCTGCTTTCCGTGCCAGCTTAACAGAACGCTGTTTTGATAATTTGATGGGAACAAGACTCTTTTAATACACCCCCAGCCCGATCTATTAATCTACATACCTGCTTACGTCATGACTACCCACCTCTGTCCTTACCTGCTTCCTTACCTACCTACCTACCTACCTACCTACCTACCTACCCACCTACCTACCTGCCTGCCAACCTATTTACTTAAGAGGTCTACCTATCTACCTGTCTGCCTGCTTATCTCCCTCCCTCCCTATCTACCTACCTACCTACTAACTTGTCTACCTACCTAGCCCACCTATCTCCCTATCTATCTGCCAATCAATCTACTAACTAGCCTACCTATTTACATAATTGTTTACTAACGTCTTTATCTACCTACTCTAGCTATATGCATATCCATCTACCTATCCCTCTTCCGTCCTTCGCTAATGACTTTTCAACCATGTCTCCCTTCAACTCTTAGTTTATTAATTTCCGTCGCTCCTTGCCATATTTGACTACCTACCAGCAATCCACCTACCTACCTACCTACCTACCTACCTACCTATCTATGACCTAACTTCCCAATTACTTATCTAGCCTAGATTTAAACACTTTAAGTATCAACCATCAAGCTACACATTACATAGAAGCAAGTGACCTTTGTTTTCCAATGACCCAGGTCAGGTTTAACGATGCTGACAAGAAGTAACTGTGAATTGTAAACTGGCCAGCATCATCCATTATATTTACAATTCTGAAAACAAATTATAATACATCAATATCAAAGATATGAATATTCTCACAGCATCAAAATTCAGTGAAGGAAACATTCCCAGGACAACCGAAATATATTATCAAGTTTATCAAATGATTCAACCATTGATAATTTTCAGTTGTTATTCTGTAGGGATTCCTCAGCTAGGATATTTCTACAATATTTCCAAGACAGCACTGCAGTGTAAAAATTGATTGAAACTATTTTTTTCAGTGTTAAATGAATTAGGTAAAGCTTGAAATTTTATGTTATTATTTTGTAGTGATTCTACAACGATATTTCATTGTTTTTATTCTTCTACAGGAGAACTGAAGAGATACTAGTGTTATTTGGTTGAAACCATCCCATAAGTACTAGTAGCCAGACCATAGATGGAATAATCTTTGATGTACTTAGCCGGGAAATTACTGTTTTAATATTTATGAAGAGAATCCATACCAGCAGCGCATTTTTGTGATTTGCCAAACATGATTGTAAGCTAACGATATCACAAGGAAAGCTATGCAAGAAGAATAAAGTCGCCTGTTGGATGGCAGTAAAATATCATGTTGGATACCACAACTTTCTCTCCCGGTTTTAAAGAGCCGTCGTTTGGGAATCTGTAAGAGCTAAGGGTACAAGGAAAATAGGAATTTGAAAATGGGCAAAGTACGCCTGGGATAGAGATAATGTCGCCTTGCTACTTCCCTGATCGCACATCCGATGTACAGAAAATTCCGAAACGTTTCGACAGATAACCATGTAAGTAGAAAGAGGTTGAATTTCACTTCAATCGTTGTGCAATTAGTAATAAAATTTTCCTTTCATACCGGGTTGTCGTATCCATTGTAAAGTCGACAGGAGAGAAGGTTAATTTATAAATCACAAACAACACCCAAAACTTTTCTTAAAGTCACAACCTATTGCTTCTGGTACATTTAAATTGAATATGTCTCTACGTATACAAATATCAGGTATGTTCGACTGAAATTTAACAATCTTTCTTATTTACAGACAAAACAATAACTAGAACGTTGATACTATTACCATACGAGGAACACGGAATCAAGCTAATTTTATCACACCTACTTAAGGTAGAATATGTTGGGGAAATAATATAGGTTACCCTGTATATCTTAAGATAACCAATCTTCAGCTGTTCGTCATTGGTCAATACGACTTTGCATCCTTTGCAATACCTCGCTGGTAATCACAGATAAATTTTCAATACTAAAAACATCAGTTGCGCTGAAACCCACGACGCAAATGCCAAGATTTGTCTGCGAGAAGACAATCGTTGACTGCCGAATTTACTTTTGACACCCACGGTAGTTCGAAAGAGAGAAAGGAATCCTCCTTTATGAATATTTTAGCTCGTTATTTCTGACCAGGTACATTCACGGTGAGTCACTGTTGTCAGTGACTAAATAAACTATTTTATGTGCAGGTGCAAAGAAAGTCACTGATGATTTATGATATGGAGTCATAACGCCAACTGTACGTTATCAATTCGAGAAGTGGCGTATTTGGGATGATATCACAGAGAAAAAATAACCTTAGTGTGAGGGGTGGCTTGCGGTAGGGGCGCTCGACACAGACTGGATATAATTGACGAAACCTCCTTTACAACACTCAGCGTCGGGAGCACGAGTTTATTTAACCAAACAACGCAAAGCAACGTATCTGGTGATAATCAGCACATTCAACTTACTTGCACTGGTATGCAATATACAACAATGAAAACGAATGTGCAGTGAATGTGTAGACGCAGAATGATGCTCAACTTGATATACCAAACAAACTGGACGGCAATCAAAAACGGTTGTGTGACGTGAATAAGGAAGATACACAATAGGTGAAATTACAGACTAGTTAAGCTAGGTCAAGCGGGGTAACGAGGGTAACGGGGTATCGTATCATGTGTACAGTGACCGGGTCACATACACCCCAGCTTCGAAATTTGCCTCGTCCTCGAGCAAAAACAAATGTAAATAGATAGTAAATTCGTATACTACATACTGATACATAAAAGTCTAGATTGGTGTAGCACAACTAATGATCGTCTAAAACTGATCTTGGCATATTGTACACATTTCGATTCTTTCCTGTGGTAGTTCTAGTTGAACGTCGTAGTGGTACTTATTGCATATCGTCAAGTCAGGTTTCGATCCAGTGGGTGGGAGTTCGACTACTAAATCTCGTTTCTCCTCTGAATCGGTACTCGAATGATTCGATCCTTCTGGGCATGGCAATATTCTGGGTCTTGTTCGAGGGGCACTCGGTGGAAATGGGCACAACTGCATCTCGACACGGTTTACGATCTTTGGTGATCCATGGCTGTCAGCAGGTTCCACGAGGTACAACTGGTCGCCACGCTGCTCTAAAACCTTGTAAACAGTATCGCACCATTTGTCTTGAATCTTCTGTCGGCCACGAAGCTGTCTTTGTCGCAAGTATACTCGGGCTCCAACACAAGTATTTGGCATGAGGGGTATCCTTGCATCCCATCTCGATTTCCGGGCTTGTGCAGCAAGCTGAAGACGATAGTGAGCCTGCTGGTAGGCTCGTTGTAGTCGCTCCTGGTGCTGGGTGATCTATGAGGTGTCGTCTTTCTTGGATGATGTTTGATGTTAGAACAGCATGTCGACTGGCAATTTCGGGTCACGTCCAAACATCAGATAAAATAGAGGATAACCAGTAGACTTGTGGGGTGTCGCATTGTAAATGTAACACAATTCTTGCAAGTGACTCGGCTATCTTTGCTTCTGATCTCTTGACAACGTCCTTAGTAAATCGTGCAGTGTCCTGTTGAAACGTTCGCATTGAGAATTCCCCAATTGGATGATATGCAGTAGTTTTTGATTTCTTAATACCATAAGCATTGCAAAGTTCATATACAATGTCAGCTTCAAATGCTCGGCCTCGGTCAGAATGTGTACGCTTGGGGACTCCATAAACTAGTAACCAGTTCTTGATGAGGTGTTTAACTACAGTTGCTGCTGTTTGATCCTTGGTAGGGACGGCGATGGTATACTTGGTAAATACATCTGTCATGACTAACACATTTTCACATCCAGTTGTAGCAGGTTCCAGGACGGTAAAGTCTAGGGCTAGCACTTCAAGAGGCTTACTGGCAAGAAGGTGGCCCAGTGGGGCCTTGACAGGAATGTAAGGTCCTTTTGCAATGACACACCTCTGGCATCTGGAAATCCAGTGTTTGACATCTCTTGACAGCAAAGGCCACCAACAGCTTCGCAGAAGTATCTGTTCTGTCCTCTCTGCAGCCTGGTGTCCACTTCTGTCATGTGCAGCTTGCAAGAGTTCAGTCTTTAGAACATCTAGCACTAGGAACAGGGCACGTTGGCTAGCATCACCACAATACTGTCGGCACAAGATATCATTTCGAACAACAAGTTGCTTCCAATGGCGCAGCAGGACAGTAACATCAGGGTGCTCTTTAGTTCTTTCATGTCTGGATGATGGTCTTCCTGGATGTTTATAGTGAAGGATGTAGTTCAGCTGAGGATCAGACTTCTAAAGTTCAGACAACTTTTCAGGATCCCAATATGGTAGTGATGTTGTTATCAACTGCTCAGCATCATCTTGTTGATCATGGAGGTTTTCAGCTGTCACTCCAACTGTTGAATTCGACTCAGGGCGTCAGCAGCTGTGTTCTTCCAACCAGGCTTGTACTTGATTTCAAAACTGAAGTTGGCAAGTTCAGAGGCCCATCTCTGCTCAACAGCTTTTAACTTGCATCGACCTTGGAGGTATGTTAAGGGGTTGTTATCTGTGTACACGACAAATGTGGATGCAATCAGGTACTCAGGGAACTTCTCTGTGACTGCCCACTTGAGGGCCAACAGCTCCAACTTTCTGGAAGAGTAATTTTTCATATTGCGCTCTTGTGCCCTCAGGCAACGGTTGGCATAGGCAATCACATGCTTCTTTCCATCTTTTTCTCGGCTTAACACTGCTCCTAAAGAAGTATTGGAGGCATCCACTTCCATCACAAATGGTATGGTATAATCAGGATAGGCTCATACCGGTGCAGCTGTCAGTCCTTTCTTGAGAGCATCAAAGGCTTGCTGGCTTTCGTCAGTCCAGTATCCTGACAGTGTCTTTCCCCTTGGTGATTTTTTCTTGTCAATGGTGGAGGAAACAAGCTTGTGAAGTGGGGCAGCAATTCTGGCAAATCCTTGCACAAACTTCCGATAATAACTTGCAAAGCCAAGGAACGATCGCAGTTCTTTGGTGGTTGTGGGCACTTGCCACTGTGCGACAGCCTCTATCTTGCTTGGGTCAGTTGCAACACCATCAGCAGACACAATGTGGGTAGCGGTAGCTACAAAGGTAGCTGACTTCTTTCTTGAAGAGATGACACTTCTTCTTTTCGATCTTGAGGCCATGGTCTTGTAATTTCTGGAAGACGACAGCTAGGCGGTCAATATGGTCTTCAATGGTGGCAGAGTAGATGATTAAATCATCAAGATACACCAAGAGAGAGTTTAACAGCTCATTTCGGAAAATGCCTTGCATGACTCTCTGGAAAGTTGCTGGTCCATTGACTACACCGAAAGGCATCCTTGTCCACTCATATGGACCCAGTGGTGTTGTAAAAGCGGTCTTGTGCCTATCAGCAGGATGAACTTTAACCTGGTTGTATGCCGATGCGAAGTCGATCGTTGAAAAGAATTTGGCGCCACCAAGTGCATCAAGGGACTCATCAATGCGTGGTAGTGGATAGACATCTCTCTTGGTCTTGCTGTTAAGTTTGCGATAATCTCCACATAGTCTGAGGGCACCATATTCTCTTTCGTACTAATACAACAGGCGAAGAATAGGCACTGGTACTTGGCGTAATTGCACCTTGCTGCAGCAACTTGTTTAGGTGATCGTTGACCTCTTGGAACTGTGATGGTGGAATGCGTCTGTGGCGTTCGTAATCAGGGATGTCATCGGTGGTGTTAATTTGGTGATAATAAATTGGAATGCGACCAAGGTCATCATCTTCAACTGCAAAGATTCTCTGATAGGTGTTTAGCACTTGGCTGACTTGCACTTTCTGTTGCGAATCACCAGGAAAGTCCTCGAACAGGTCATCATAAGGGAAGTTGGCTTCGTCTTTGTCTGCGGTTGACACGTGGTTCACCTCTGTCTCAGACTGCGGAAGGTATGACACCTGCATTACAGCTCCTTCACTGGTCCTTCACTTCCAGGGATCCATGTTGGACGGTCTGGCCTTCTGTGATGAATCCCAGCCAAGATCTTGGGTGTAACCAAACATCTTTGACACCTTGGTTGCAGACTTGGATCTAGTAACGACCTTGTTTGGCATCTACCAATGTAGGGGCAACTTGAAGGTTTCCTGGCAGTGGACACTGGGATGGTTTTATAACTTCTGTTCCAGTCCATGCTGGGGCAGTCACCTTGACATCAACAACAGATTGGGCTGCCACAAACACTGGGGCAGGTCCGGCTGCTCTGACGATTCCGTGTTTTGGTTTCTGTTAGCTTTTAGGATTGGTTGCAAACAGCGCCTGAAATCTATTGATCTGTGACAGGATATTCGTGCCAAGAAGTCCGGGCATGTCATTTTGTTACTGGGAGTGCCGTGGGTGGTCTTTTAGAATGAATACACCACATCCAGTTAGCTTTTGGTCATATAACTCGACGTCCACAGTCACATAGCCGATATAAGGTTGCTGTAGACCATTTGCTGCCTTCAGTTTCAGTAGAGAATTGGTGTGAACATTTGTGCCACAGCAGGGCTGTAAGTTCTCTCTGAAGAAGCCCTCTGTAATCAAGGACACAGTCGATCCTGGGTCAACCAGACATGTAGTGGCTTTTCCGCTAAACTTTGCCTCCACTGTAGGGGTTAGTCCAACCAATTTAGCTTTTGATGGTGAGCCATTCTCTTTCTCCTCAGCCTGGCTCATCGCTGGGGAGACTTGTAGTTTAAAGCTGGGGGCTGTGGTTGGCGGTGTACTTGAGGGCAGTCTTTCCTAAAATGCCCAGGCTTTTTGCAGATGTAGCACTTTGGGGGCATTTCCAGTGGGGCTGCTGGCTGTCTTCGTCTGCCATCCAAGCGATCAACCAGGAGGGAGAGGATGCGTTGTTGTTCGGCTGGGAAATCTTGCTGCTTCTGCAATCGCTCTTTCAGCATTTTGTGGCCTGTGACGAGTTGTTTTAGTGTGTCAGCTGTGCTCTTGTCAGAGGTTGGAATAGGCATCCGCTTTCTTGATGAAGGGGCGTGATCAACAGCATGACAATATTCCTCCTCCTCACTGACATATGTGGTGTCATCCGCAGATTTGTCTTCGTCCGACCAACGAGCGGCCTCCTCTCTGATAGCAAGAATTGTTTTCCTGGGGTGTTCACGAATTTGCCGTTTTAACTCTCTTCTCAGCGTCTTGTCAGCCACATTCTCTGCAAATTGGTCTCATAACAATGTACCCTTGTCCGGAATGGCTCGAGGATGCTGGCGTGTGACTTGCTCCAAAAGTTTCATCAGGGCATGGGCGTAGTCCCGAAGGGATTCTCCTCATCGCTGGCGACGGCGATAAAGCTTCCGCAACCGCTGGGTATGAGAGAGTTTTTCCGAAAACACCTCCCTGAGGATTGAAAATATTGCATCCGACGTTGCTCGTTCTGATGGGGGGCGTAACCGCACCTCATCTTTGGCAGGCCCCTCGAGGTAAAGCATGAGAAAATCGACTTCTTCATCATGGCTTAGCCGTTGAGCTGTTATGGCACGGTCAGCATCAGCTATCCAATCATCTAACAGGTGGTCACCAGTCTGCCCTCGGTAGTGCTTAAGCTTCCGTTCCCGGCGAACCTTGACTGTCGCGGTCTGGGTAGCAGGCGGGGGCTTGCGTATGGTAACCCTTTCCTCCTCGAGTTTGGCTTGTAACGTGTCCAATCGGGCGGCCAAATTAGCAATTTCAGCCATGTTGCACAATTCTCCCCTTCTTTGCTGTCTGTGGTGGGTCTGTTCTTCACCTGACACGGCTCCGAATGCGGTGTAACCACTCTGACACCAAATGTAAAGTAACTACTCTGACACCAAATGTAAGGGGTGGCTTGCGGTAGGGGCGCTCGACACAGACTGGATATAATTGACGAAACCTCCTTTGCAGCACTCAGCGTCGAGAGCACGAATTTGTTTAACCAAACAGCAAAGCAACGTATCTGGTGATAATCAGCACATTCAACTTACTTGCACTGGTATGCAATATACAACAATGAAAACGAATGTGCAGTGAATGTGTAGACGCAGAATGATGCTCAACTTGATATACCAAACAAACTGGACGGCAATCAAAAACGGTTGTGTGACGTGAATAAGGAAGATACACAATAGGTGAAATTACAGACTAGTTAAGCTAGGTCAAGCGGGGTAACGAGGGTAACGGGGTATCGTATCATGTGTACAGTGACCGGGTCACATACACCCCAGCTTCGAAATTTGCCTCGTCCTCGAGCAAAAACAAAT
>JAAAKM020002598.1:0-13282 GCA_010016025.2 Alatinidae sp. Z8VKAUB7J3 | reverse complement strand
TGGTATGGACCAATGTGTAAATGTCGTCCTCGAAACGATACACTTGGACATTACAAATGTAACGAGGAAACAGGAGGGAAAATATGCTGGAAGAATTGGTATGGATCGGACTGTACAGTTTATTGTAAAGCAAACACGGAAGGTATCGTAGCTTATTATACTTGTAACAAAACTGATGGATCGAAGATCTGTGGTGCTAACTGGTTTGGACCGCAATGCAATTGTACCACCGGAAGTGATCAAGCATCTCATTACGTCTGTGATAAACAAACAGGACGCAAAAGTTGTGATCTTAATTATTATGGGGAAAAATGCAATGTTTATTGCATTCCTCAAAACTCGTCATTAGGTAAGTACAAATGTGATCAAATGACTGGAGAGATCAAATGTTACGAAAATTATTACGGGAAAAACTGCAGGACATTTTGTCCAAAGCCTTTACAAACTCAACATTACACTTGTAATGTAACAACAGGACAAAAAAATTGTCAGAAAAACTGGTATGGAACGTTGTGTTCAGTGTATTGTGAGGCAGAAAAGCAGGATCATTACACATGTAATATTACTACAGGTGCAAGGATATGTAAAAGGTTTTGGTACGGTAGCAACTGCACTGTCTACTGTCGGGAAGACGCGGAGAGATACACTTGTGATCTCACAACTGGAAAATACATATGTAAAACGAACTACTATGGAAAGCTTTGTGACGTGTTCTGCAAAAATCAAGACGGGATAAATGGTCACTACAAATGCGGAAAATTGGGAGAAAAAATATGTTTGCCGGGCTGGAGTGGTAAATATTGTAATGTTAGTAAGTTTTCATCATCTGTACAAACTGCTTCCAGTACACAAGGGCCTGTCGTTTCATCACAAAGTCACATATCTACGACCAAACACATTCATAAATCCACGATCTCAAAAGTGAGTTACACTACACGAACCACAAGTTCTCATGAAGGTGCATCCGTTATATCAGTAGTTAGTTCAAAGACTATTTCTATATTACCATCCGCGTACTCATCTTCAAGGTCCGTTGCTCCCAGTTCAGCTTCATCTTCATCTGTAACGAGCAAACTCAAAATTTCTAGTACATCTGTCTTTAAGACAACGATCAAATCCTCACAAACAACATCTGTTAATAAAATATCCTCAACAATTTCAAAGTCGAAAGTAGAAACATCATACATTGGAGAAAAGTCATCGAGTACGCATTCAACAGCCAAAACGATGACCAGGACAAGTGTGCCTGTAGTGATGCCAACAAGCAGCAAGTCTAAACCAACAACACACTCTTCTGTAAGCTCCAGCTCTACCAGTCCGCTGTCAGCAAGATCAATGACGACAACTACAAAAGCAGACATTTTACCAAGTGCTTCGACGACAGTCAATTTGCCAATTGCTCCAACGCTTACTACGAAAGCTTCTACGACAATTCCGAAGGCAAAAACAACTTCTAAAGCAGAAATTTTGCAAAGTGTATCAACAGCAGTAAATTTGCCAATTACCCCGACGCCTACTGCGAAAGCTTCGACAAGCCTAAAGGCCACAACATCTTCAAAAGAAGAAATTTCGCCAAGTTCTTCGACAACAGTGGATTTGCCAATTGCTCCAACGCCTACTAGGGAAGCTTCTACGACAATTCCGAAGGCTGTACGTTCCTCAACAACCACAGTAGCTGTATCTACTATTAAGGTTAAACCTGCTACTTCTAGTGTAGCGCCTTCGACAACGTTTATTCCTGCTCTACCATCAAATCAGGGAGAGAGCAAAACGTCACCAGTAACATGGCTGACAAAAACAACAGTAGGCAATGTCACTCTTGGAATGGCAATATTAGTGATTTTAACCCTTATTATTGGATCAATTTATCTAGTTAGGAGAGCAAGGTAAGGATTTGACTTCATAGAGAATTTCTGCATTATTTACGTATGTATCCTGTATAATACTGAAGCTGGCCATTAATTATTCAGGCAGAGTGGGGGACACAGTGGTGGCCGAGCAAAGTAAACATTCTATCTGGCTACTGCTCGTTTTCTTTATTTGTTGTTTGATATGGACCTAATGCTCCTAGGCAAGAGCTGTACAGAACAGTGATCGAAAACAGATTCTGTTCCTTGGACATGTAATAAGGGGAGGACATCTAAAAATTGAACTTGTGACTGGCATGTTTAAGGAAAGTAGACCAAGAGGAAGGCAAAAGCAAACTTACTTAGACTCTACACTCCAGCTTTTGAATGAATATGAAGTAGAAAAAGAAGTGGAGTTAATATAATTAACATTAAATCGGACGTTATGGCGACACATGATAGCAAATGTCTCCGTGGACATAGCACCCTGAAGAAGAAGAATGCTCCTATGCATAGAAGAGAATGCGCGTCCCAGGCAGTTTATGTACTGTTTGCCTTGTTGTCTGCTTTTTCTATTGCTCTATAAAAAAATTGACGGCGTCCCCCTCTCCCAATGAGAACCGTTCCGACACCTTTGCTGCACTAGATGTAGTCGTATAAAAGCCAATTAGTGCAACCAAAAATCTGTGTCTTTTATATCCGTTCTTTTTTTTTCTTAGGTGGAGAACGAACACTTCATATAAAATGTACACAGATGATGAATTCAAAGTATATATGGATAGCATGCTGAACGTAAATAAATCGGATTTTTCATATCAAAATGGAGGTTATTCAATTGAAACGAATTATGATGACTTCATGGAGTTGGTAGATCAACGAAGTATCGGAAAGAACAGGTATTCACAATTCTATTAATCAACTAAGACAGTATATTTATTCCTCTTGCATTTTTTCCCTCCTTTTCTTCGACCTTCGTAATCACTCATTTAAGTATCGAAAAGTATAAAATTTGACGTACAGGTGGTAGCCCTATATGTGCAGATGGGGAAGTGAAGATTTTCACTCCTTTTAATTGCTGCGATATCAAGTTGAAACTATTACCCACCAAGGTCTACATCATAAATTTCTCTAAGTTTCGTGCTCAAAAGTTTTGATCACGTGACATCCCTATGACGTCACTTTTCAAATTATAAAATTTTTAAAGTGTTCTTCGACGAACGATATGGAAAACACTCACATCTTTATAAAGAGATTTAAAGGGGCAGGGGGTGAAGGATGCGACAACGTTTATTTGATTATTCAAAGTATTGCGAAACTTGCAGCAGTTTTGTTATTGACATACTTTTAGGAACTTATATTATCGTGGTTTTAAACTGTCTCTGTTACGTTGTTATTTATACTTCCTTGTGCATGGCGCAGAGAGACTAGTCTGCAATGAAGTTGAACTGGATGCCGACGTCCACCGGTAGATGATGGGGAGCTAGTGTGGCGGATATAGAAATGGAGATGTTAACGTCGGAGATCACCTACCTCAGTTGGTAGAGCGCACGCCGCGATAGCGTGGGTCTCGGATTAGATCCCCGGCGTCGCCTTAATTTCTATTTCTCTAGTGTTCTTTTCAAAACTAACTTTTTTGTTTCTACTTAATTCCTTTCCTTGATTTGTAACAGCATTCCGGAGATGTATGGTTCTTACGGCTCTGACAAATCCCAAACAAAAGAAATGTTTAATCCAATGTATGGCATGGAAGTAGAGGACGCTGCGTTCACAACTCTTACAGAAGGTGCAAATGGAGAATCGGAGATTTAATGGAAAGTCTCTAAGAAATGGATACGATGTAGTGTATGTATTGTAGCGGATGGTATAAGTTTGTGATATGGCACTCAACAGTCTCCTCAGGCGATACGATGACATGGATGTAGCCACTACAGATTTTGTGTATAGTTTCCTTGTAAATTGTTCAAATAAATAATATCGCTGAGGAGTACTTAAACTTTAGTGTTTCTACCTTGATTCCTGTACATTGCAATAGATATAAGAGCTTCTTATAATAAAGATGCGCTAACCCAACCATTAAAGACTTTAAGACTGTGTACATTAAAGGGAGCAATAAAATACAAAGCCCTGTTATTATATTGACTGCAACCAGGTGTTACGAATGCCCATTATCCCAATTTGATGTGTTTAATATAGCTCCCTTTCCCAGCTCTCTAGTAGCATAGGTAACCCAGAAATCTACAAAAAATTTAAACGAAGCATTACGCCTAGCTGTAGAGAAATGAGAAGATGGATTTTGTTATAAAGCCGAACTCCAACGAGGGCCGGAGTCTAATAGATTTTTAAAGGCAAATTGTAACAGCATATGTAACCTAGGAATTTTTTACACGTAAGGCAGGTCTGTTTGTGAGTATGGCTATTCTTGAAAGTACAGTAATACTAATAAAGCTGCACTGCAATTAGTATGATAAACATAAGAGTCCCAAATCAAATGATATTTTTGTGGCTGTTTATTGAGGGGCGAGGTGGTGTAGAAAGAAGGGGTAGGGGGTAAGAGGAGGCTATGTAATGATCATGATCAATACCTTTCCAGTCATTCCAATGGTCCCCTTCGTATCAATTTACCCCCCTAAACCTCTTCCTGGTAGTGCTACTACTGTTAGATAAACCAACATTTTAAATAAGCCTAAGGACATCGAGTTAAGTAAGGTTTAAGATTTAACCCAGTTTTGCATTGACCAGTAAGTATTCTTTGTCTTAAGAAATGTAAAGAAAATATGGATGCCTACTTAAGTAACCTCCTCGAGCACTTGTTCAAATAGAATTTTCTTCTATGGAAAATGAATGATCATCGCACATTTGTGGATCATTCGGTAGCATTAATATGCCAAAAATTAACAATAAGACATAATATATAAAGATCAAAAAATATTTTTCTGTTATTCAAAATAGGAAAGTTTACATCAATATAGAAAGTAGGTCTCAACTATGGAATAGAGAGTATTGCCATAGAAATTTCATTAGCAAGTTGATAGAGCCATAAGTTCACGTGAGCTCAGTTTCAAGTCTGTGTAATAACGCTTTCCCTCCTCTCTTGATTTTCAGAAATTGATTAATGTCAATCATAACAAACATAATCCATTGATAATTATGAATATTTTTGAAGGGACTGCTTTATTCGGAATTTGCGAGAATAAAAATATTCTATGGTACATGTTTTTAAAGCACCTCGGTATTGAATATATCCTTTAAATAGAAATGTTGTTTCAATATAACTTGGTCCGACGTAAGTATTATATCATATTGATAAAAGCGTGTTTTGACAGAAAGCTAATGCGATTTGATTGATATTTTTGATCTGTACAGTAGATTTATTTTTGGGAGAATTTGCAAATCGAGGTTGTAAAATACTTCACATTTGTTAAGCAGACTGTTGCGTAGTAATCGATTTTTGAAAGCATAATACGACTTTGTGTATCTATTTTGACGAATCATTTTACTTTTTAGATAGATCATTGGATAATTTAGATATGACGAGGAGAATTATCTCAGAATTTAATTCAATTTTTACCATTTAAAAGTTTTTAATGTAAAATGAAACTGATTTAAAATTAGATCTCAATATATTCCAGATTTGTCCGTTTTCCCCATCAATACTAAGAACAAAAATTTTACTTCCCATTCACCTTATTACGTCACATTTTGATCTTCTCTGTCGTGATTTGAAAAAGCCTTATATCTTTTCATGTATTTAGAGGCTTTAAGTGACCAAGGCAATTAGGAACAGTTAGATAACGTAGTTAAAAAGTAGTTTATATTAACGTAGTTAATATAAAAAAGATTAAATGTTTTATAGCTGAAATCTATATATTTTTATGTTAACTATTTTAGAATTGTACGGTTATCAAAATTGTTGGCATGCTCTTAGCCCAAGACTAACCATCCAACATTATCTTTTATAGATGTAGGTTCCCATAACCCACTAATGTACTTTTGTAACACACAATTCAGAATCCATGTTAAATAACCCCTGCCAATCGGTTTGGGTGCCTGAGTGCCTAGTTGTTACCAACCCCGTCACATCCTGTAAACGCCAAGATTACTCATCTTGCTAAAGTATCTCAAACAGAATTTTTCATTTGCTTGGGCTTAAATTTTTCCTCAGTGGTGTCTCGTGGTATACCTTAGGAATCTCGTGTATCTTAGCCTGGAGATCTCTAAAACAAGTAGAATTGCGTAGGATTTTTTCAAATAATTACTAAGTACATAAATGATATGGCCTGATAAATTTGCTTATATTTCTACTACTCGATCATTTCTAGAAATCTTTAAAGGGTAAAAAAATCGTGGGTCACGGGCTCGACTAGAGAAATAGAGTAAGTAAACATCCGTGCCCAGTTGGTAAAGCACACCCAGCGAAAGTGTGTACTAGTATTCTTTTTAAAACTGGTAAAAGGTCTGTTTCATTTATTTAGATAGAGAAACCGGCAAAGAGTTAAACTCAAAACTTTACGATTTTAACTTTTTAAAATGTCCAGATTCCACTATGAACTTTAGAGTCAAGTTAAATATAATTTGTTGCTTTGCTTTAGCTTTACATCAGCCTTGGTAATGTGTCTTTTGAGAAGGCACTTAACGTCTAGGTATCGCCTAGGCTCTCCATATCTGCAAGGGTCACTCTACTGAAGCCTTTTTTTCAACTTATTTAACCATCTTTTCGGTTGATTCATTTTATATTAAAGATATAAGCTATGGAAACTTTTCCAATTTTCAAACTTTTTCAACTTCGAAACATCTCCAATTTCGGAACGTTTTCAATTTCGGCCTGTATCCATTTTAGAAAAATGCAAAAATATCTCCAAAACGTCATGAATCAGAGTACATTTCTTTCTTTACTTGAATTATAGGTGAAAATCATTTGTAGGCAAAATTGTTTCCACAGCATAGAGTTGCAAATGGGTTCATGGATACCAGTTTGCGCTCAGGCAATCTGGTAGGCTCAGGCCTTTAAAATTTTAATGGAAGTGTTAGCACGGTCCTGGTTATTAGAGGGATATACTTTAATAGACAATATAGCTCTTATGCTCCACGTACAATCTTTTAACTCAGTGTACTAGCATCATCTACTTGGGGGACTGGGGCGAGCCCCTCCCCGCCTTTGCAAAGTAATCTCTAGCAAGAGAACAGAGAAAGCACAAAAACAAGAAAGAAAATAATAAAAAATGCAAAATCTTGTCTGATTATCGATGAAAATGAGTTTCTGATAATCCGTTGGAATAAAAATCGGGCACCTTTGATTACAGATTCTCTCCTCCCCCGCTTTTGCTTTGGTGACACCGTCCCTCCGAATGATACAGAGTAAGCAACAGTTTGGAAACAAGAGTACATATTCTGCTAGATACCAATGTCTTGAGATGTTTAAACACTTTTCTGACCTCTTAACGGTTTTGCCTAACACTTCACGTAAAAAGTTTGGCATTGTATTACATTGGATATCAAGCGACTTTGGAAGAACCTTAAACTTCGTATGCAGCAGTTTCTTAGACTGCTGGGTCAACATGAGCACAACTTTAAGGCGAAAAATTTTTTTCTCATTGACAGAGATATTGTTTAAATGCATGTGACATCTAGGGTTCATGTATTCAAAAACCAAAATATAGATCTTAAGTATCCATGGTCGCTTTAAAAATTGATAAAAATTTTAGGGTAGCAAAGTTAACTTTTTGTGATATCATACATGACCCAATTGTTACTGTACATTCAGGTTTTGGTCTCTCAATTACACATGCGCAGTTGAGATATATATACTGCAAAGCTCTATAGCGTAGAACTTTATATTTAGATCAACTGCCATAAACATACCCTACAATTTGGTTTTAAAAGTTTGGAGTTCTGTTGCGTTGGAGAACGATTTCTCCGTTATTTTACTTGTCATTGCGGCCGAACGTTCTAAATATTCTATGTTGATTTACCTATCTAAGGGACTGCACAAAATTTTTACTCTTGCTGTAGATTTTACCTGAATGATCTAGTTATCAGGCCTTATTTCCTATGTACGTAGAAATTTTTCGATCAAAATCCCATGCGATTCTAATTGTCTTAGAGGTATCAAGACTTAAGTACTAGATTTTTTCTAAAGTGTATGGAATTACCCTCAACTTAAGTTAAAATTGAGGTACTATAATATGACATCATCTCATATTGCTCATACTTCTAAAAAGGGATTAACTAGTCGAACATCACGATTCAGTTTATGGGGTAGAAGCTTTAAGGGATAAGAAATTTTTAACCCATTGTTACCTGAGTTACACGATACATGAAAAGTATTGGGTACGTTTCGGAGTGTTCTCGCTATCGCTATAAGTTCGGTATTTAAGATCACAGATGTGTTTAGCATAGTGTGGGTACCTTAGAGCTGAAACACCTCTCTGCTATTCAAAGCTTTTCAGTACCATATAACGTATACCTGCATCGTTACCGATCCCTCTCGCTTATCGCGCATTTTATTAATTTTTATTCGTTGACCTATCATTAGGCAGGCCTACCTAGTACACTAACGTCGCAGCTGCCTCAATAAGCCCCGGAAGTAGTTGAGGAAAGGACGTGACACGCGTTCTAATGGCTCACCGCAAAGGACAGGCAGTTCATGCCCATTGACATGAAGTAAGGCTTACTAATGATTGCGAAAAGATCCAGTCGTTTTTCCTATGTAACGGAGTCAAAGGCCAAGGTCACAATGGTGAGGTCAATAAGTCACAAAACTGTAATGATCGGTTTCAGTAATTTTGTAATCTTAGATGCTTAGCGAATTGTAAATATGTAATAAGAATATAAAGGCAGGATCCTATTCACCTGATGTATTTCTTTTCTACTTGATTCTGAGGAGAAACACTACAAAACCAAATGCACAATGTCATACGATGCTAAGAATACGAAACTACTAGCGTGTCTCTTTCGCAATCACTATTTTGTCGGCATAGTCGATATCGTGTCATAAACTTTAAACTCAAGATGATTTCTTCTTGAGAGCCTACAACAACACATAAAAGACCCATTTAAAACGTTACTGACAATAGAAACAAAATATTCACTGGATGGTAGAGTTTATCACCTCTTGAGTCTCTTAGGCCTTAAGCTGGAGGGTTAAAATGGCCCGAGCAAGGGGATTAATTGCAACTGCAAATTAAGCATCAAATTGGCTAGATTTAAGGCCACATAGATGATTACGTCGTGAAATTAAAATGTCTGTCTCTTTTGAAATTCTTTAGTTAAGAATCCATTTTTTACTTTACAAAACCTTGCTAAGCTACACTTTTGATGTTCTAAACCAAATTCTTGAAACTCGGCCCATGCTCTTGGTGAAACTAAAAGTGGCGCAAAATTTAGACATCACAATTCACGTGACCTCTACCTCGATGCCAATTTTTTCACTTGAGCCACTCATTTCATCAAATGATCCTTTGATCCTTAAGCTAGAATAGTTTATCTACTTGAAAAACACAGTGGCAATTCATTCCCCTGCTGGAGCCATTTGGACCAATTTTGGATCCCAAGCTCATAGACTATGTCATTTTGTGAGCTACATTGTCATCAAAATCTTTTAAGAAATTGTAACTGATTTATTCCTATACTAGAGGGGGTTTATAGACTTACTAGGGACGAAGAAGAGCTTTTTCCCCGCCTCAGAAAAACGTAAATAACGTCTTGTCACGTAACTTAAAATGAAATCATCAAAATTTTGATTACATCACCACCTTTTATTCTGAATGTTTTCTGAAAAATCTTAAAATATTTTTCAGTTTTACTATATTTTTAAATGTCTGTTGAAATATTGTGCCCTCGCTTACTTTTACATTGTTTTTATCCTTAAAGGTCAATTTTTTGCTTTATTATCTGTCAATGACCACTTGTTTCTCCAACGATCTCATCCTCCGTCTCCCAATTGGTAACATGATCCTTTTATTAGAACTTTCTGCACAATATTTAGCAGCTTTAAAGGAGTTTCTTCCGAACAATGATCATCGGTTCTCTACCTGGATTGCTTTTTAAAAGGTCATTAACATGCATCATAGGTTTACTGGTCGCAAGCGGCACGGCGAGATTAAACTTTCAGTAGTTGATTGGAAAACCCACTTTCTTTGTAGTCTATTGGCCGATTCTTTATGATTTACAAAAAACAAACATGGGAAAATATCTTAGAAGACCAGGACACACTAAATGTTGCCACTTTAAGCAAACCATCATTCGAGGAAAAAACTGAAGTCATAGACAAACTACTAAATCGATTGCAAAACTGTATTGTTATGGTTAGTACAATTCCACTAATTACCAAGAATGTACGACATTTACTACTTTGAGTAATCAAGTAATTACTGTTGAAAACGTTTGCATACTATGCACAACATTCAAAGCATGTCTGGGTGGCTCACGATTTGAGACAAATGAGTCAGAATTAGATCTAAATAGGCCATGCACGCAAACAATTGTAATACTGTACACGCTGTCGTAAAACATACTGCAATGCAAGTATCCCTAGCATTCACTAATCTTGATTACTACGTCGGTCATCATACTGTTTCTAGGAAATTAAGATAAAGAAATAATTTGGGTAACTAATTACGATCGTTTCGTAAAATGCTAAGAAAGGACGGTGGTTAGGTCAGTTAAGAAAAACAAATTTTAAATCAAAAAGCACGCAACGTTAGTATAAATATGACTCAAAAGGAGTTGTATCACATATATCATTCTTTGTCCTGTTTTTTATCAAGACCAGTAACGGACGCTGTCCAATGGAATCTACAGTAAAAGCCAATTAGTAACTTTAAGTTATAATTGACCCACTTAAAAGGGTAAAATTATAAACTTTATGCGCATTTTTCAAAAATGACGTCAAAGCTCAAAATAGTTAAATTTAAAAAAACCCGACCCTTTTTATAGAAAGAAAAGTCCCAAGGTAATTTTAGAAATGTACTTTGAGTTTCAGCTTAATAACGTTTCTTCCTGAATACATACTGAACCTGTAAGGCATCGTGGGACAACACCCCCTTAAAATGTGTATACACCAAGGGAACTAATGAGAGAAATCGTGAGTTCAAACCCCCTTCACTTCCTTAAATTGCAAGCTATTTCCCCTCTTTAAGAATGTATTACTACAGACAGTATTATGTATATGGTTCAAAAAGTAATGACCACTGTGTACAGAAGACGTTCTAGACATCTCCATCCAAAAGGTCGCAAAATGGGTCTTATCAAAGCCTCATTTTTTGAAACCAAAAACTAAACTCGATACCCTAAAATACATCCTTTTTCGCGATAATTATCCAAATATGTCATAAGCGCTACTGTCAAGTCAAAACTATAACAAGTTTGCAATAAAAATGTCCAATGTGCTTAAAACCGTTGTGTCTTCACAACTAGTACATGCCACTTGCCGTTAGTTTGCAACTAAGATGGATACTATGGATAGTCAAGTATTAAATCAGGCTTCCTTGTAATGAGTGTGCCCTCATCCGAGTAAATTTATTCCTAGCTTTCTCTCCATCTCGAAACAAAAAATGTGTTCTTTAGCGATTAGGTAATTTTTATTACATATTTAGCACACTTCAAGTAATGCCAATGATCAATTCGCTACAAAATATCGACGTATTATCGTTTAAGATTAAGTACTAATTTACTGCTTAGCGGTGCTTTTTGCCGAAGCTCTGTCTGCAAATAATGACTACAAGTAATATTTCCAAAATTCACTCTCACTCTTTAGGCATAGTCTTGATGTTACACGAAAAAAGTTTTTGATCAACATTCTTTGCACTACTTTAAATTCAATCTAGAGCGCCTCTACAATATGTGTTTGCTGCAAAAGTAACAATACAAGAAAGTAGATGATTAATTGCATTCCATCGATGCTAGATTAAAATCTACTATGGTACCTTTTTGCCGCAGTATTATTGGTGAAGCGAAAGCTATGGCTCATTTTCAAGTACCATATCCTCATGCTGAGCTTTGCGTCCGGAGATTTACTACCATGGATGGTAGGCAATAATTTTCACGTCGTGAATCCTACTGGCATATTTCTATTTCCGCTTAAGGCTCAATTTTATAGCCTGTATCAACGGGGGATTACCACAGACCAGAGAATTACGTGATCCAAAAAAGAGGATTGTTAATACCAAAGAAGCAGCTAAAGTTAATGAATTTATGTCTAACATTGCTGCTGCATGCGCATCGTCTCAATGCTGAAATATGGATCGTATGACGATACAATAGCTGTTCATACAATGTACCATGGTAATAAAAATGAACGGAAATGAAACGCATTGGAGGTATTGGAAGTATTAATTCAAGTATTGAAGCATTACTCTTTTTCAGCGTGCACTGCAACATCTAACTCTTTGTAGACTCTGTAGAGTTAAAGAATTAAAAGAGCGTCCTTAATGAAGACTCAATGAATGGACAATTACAGGTAAGGTTTGGATTGCCTTCTGTTTGTTACACATCAGACTTAAAAGCATTTATTGGAAATTTTTACTGGATATGAATATAAAAATATTTTTTATCGAAGGCAAATGAATGGTACTTTAAATAGTAAGATTAGCTTGCGTTTCGGACACAAATAACCTGATGTCTTTTCAAAACTGATATTTCAAATCCTCTCCTCCCGAAGATACTGTACTCTTGCAAATGACTACTTTTTTACTAACTTCTCACATAATATTTTCCTTTTGTTTGTTTTTTGCTGGTCCTTATTTTTCTGGCAAAATGATGTACTTAGTAGCCATTTGAGAGGATTTCTTGAGCTAAAATTGTCGACATTTGCAGACAGGTAAGGTTCTAAAATCTTGGCACTTGTCTTACAATTGTAGAACCGTTGTGTATTCCAGCTCAGGTTCTGAAATTCTGCTCCGGAATAAAACTGGATGCAAAGAATACGTTACAAAGATTACTAGTGCAGCTGGTGTACAAGTATGCATAAACACCACTGTTTTAGACTGTGTTAAAATTGAAAGATTGCAAGGTTTTTAGTCAAGCATTGAATCACGATCACCCTATAAAAGCCAAATTGCCAAATGAGACAGCTATTTTTATCCTTGAAATAAGAGTCTTTTATTTCCATCTAAAGACGTTTTGGCAGTTCTGAAATTTATATTTTTTCTGAATTTATCAGCCTTTTTGAAAATAGATTTCAGCATGGAAGAAGATAGGTGAATATTGTGCTGTACTTCTTCACTATGCCATGAAATTTCTGAATTTTGATAATTGATTATTCAGCCTTTTGTTTGTGTTCTTTGGACAAACCAAATCAACAATGAACCAGAATCTTGCTACGAGTGTTTAGCAGAGCAAAAAGGTTCGTCTTCTACCATGTCCAAAAACTAGTCGTAGATTCGCGTAAATTATACAATATCAATTATTGTTACACCGTTTACTCTGCGTCAGCAGTA
>JAAAKM020002597.1:0-13282 GCA_010016025.2 Alatinidae sp. Z8VKAUB7J3 | reverse complement strand
GATTTTGTAACGTTGTTTTGTTGTTGTGTTTTTAAAAGGTGATTTGAGTTGTTATAACTATACACTTCGTTGTTGTATTTTCGTACATTTCACTGCGTCCGCTGTGTACAGTGTTAGTTAAAGAACTCGGGTGGGTTACTTGCTGGGAGGTGGTATTTTAGAGGGTAACCCCGTGACAACCTCCAACATCTATCACACAAAAGCAAAGTGTACCAAACATTTTTGACCATTTATGTTGGGCCTAGCTTTTTGCATGCTAAGAGACCAATGAACATGGTGCTTTTTACTGACTTCTTTGCAGTGGGAGATACCAATCGTATTTTAACCTTTCTCGCAAAGGAGGGGAGTTATACACAAAGTGATACACATTTTGCATAGCTATTATGTCATCGTTTCTATATTTGAGGGGAAATACTTTGAGTGACTTCACCCCTTTCCCCTTTCCCCAGCACGGCCACTGCTTCATTTACTAATTTAATCATTGATTAATTTCTTCTTATCACCTAGTATCACTCTTCTTTATTATAATGAGTCAGTACTATTAATAGTAGGCAACAGTAACAAAGAGATACAGAAACTTTGAAGTGCATATCCAACATGGTGTTAAATACATTAATACAATTTGGCTTTCTGTAATGATGTGTTTTCATTAAATGTATGGTGACGAAGTATCCTTGCAGCGTGGCTGATCAACGGAAAGCCTAAGTTGATTATAGAAATTGTTATTTAGGGATGTGGGGGACATTCTTCCAATTGTAAGAACTAATTTTGCTTTGATCAAGATAAGAGGTATAGTCACGGGTCAAGTTATCAGTCTTGACCCAATTAGTGTAGGGTGAAAGCTAGTCTCTCATTCCAGTTGGGGTATTTGTCCTCCCCCTCCTCCCCCCTCCCAGTTCAGGAAGTTGTCACACGAAAGATATATTATTAACAAGCAATAAAATATATCTGTACTAATAAAACTAAAGATTATTGCTAATTTGGGGGTCAAGGGCTCTTCAGATGGATATGGGGTAGTTCAATTCCACTGTGGTAAAGGCTGTCAAAATTAACATGAGTTACTAAAATAGTCATAACTGTACGAAAAATTAATTTCTGTTATCGTACTCCCCTTCCACTTTTCTTTCTAGTGATATCTGATACAGTAGTCATTAAAAGAAAATTGGAAAATGTTTATAACATTTTGACGTGGGTTATGTTAACGGTGATGTAAAATTGAGGTCTTCTGACAAACATTTTGAAAATTTAATTACCCACAATTAAGCCAGATAAATTTTTGACACATTTCTGACAGGAAAAGTCTAAACTGTTAAAGAAATTACCTTAAATTTCCAGTAAAAAAGGAATGAATATTTAAATGGAAGTGACTATATCACATATAACATACTGTGTTAAGGATATATCATAGATAAACTGAAGCTTGAAATAGAAGTCCACAGGAATTAAGCTACAGGTACAACACACCTAAAGGGGACAAGTCTCTGGAATGACATAAATTGAATCTTTGGAGTTCATCTTAGCTTAAGTTATATGTACACTGTTTCATCCACTACAGATGTACAAAGTTGTGATACTCTAATCTTATGGTCTTCTGGCGTTCTCAAAGGGAAGTGCAGCAAGATTTTTCGTGTCCTTGCTTCTAGAGTGGAATTTGCCCAGGCTTCAACTTGCACATATCGGCATATAGTTGCAATTCCTAATTCAAACAAGTATGTGGGTGTATAGTTAAGTTTACCTCATGCCAAAAGTATACTTACATTCCCACGTTTAATGTAATCTACAATTTTTATTTCTTTCTTTTTTTAGTTTACCTTACTTACAGAACTTATTTCCTTCTTCAGTAAACATATTCAAGAGTTTCCTGTGTTGGAAAAACTCTACATTACTGACTTGTTTGTGTGTAGTGGGTATTTTTTGCCCCGGCTATGGTATCAGACTAATCCTGTTTAGGTTTACATGGATCCTCTTTCTTAGATAAAGGTCGCTTTGCTTTATATGTGTGTCCTTTTGTAACATCGCGGTTTTGACACATTAACTTCACCTTTTGGATTAACGGACCTCTAAGCTCTTGATAACAAAATTTTAAGAAGAATTATTTTTAACAGGGCAAGCTATGCATAGTTACATACCTTCAAAAGTGACACAAGTGACATGTTTGTGTTTCGTCATGTGCATTATAAGTTACAGCAACAACCTATTTATAGTTTGAAGTATGCAAGCCTTCTTTTTCTTAACAAGTTGTAACAGAGCAATGGAACAGTTCATCAGAAACAAGTATGAAAGAAAACTATACAAGAAGAAAGATGGTGAGCCTCCCCCAAACAAATCTACGCAAAAGGAGCAAAAATCTGTAAGTGAGCCACCTGTTGGTGGATCAGCTCAATATCTTCTATTGTTGAAGCACATGTGCATTATTGTTAGTACCGTAGAGGTCTGCTTTTATTTCTTTCCTATAGTTAGCAGACATGAGAAGTCTGTCAGTTGTATTCCAATGATCCTCTTAGCTGTGTGAATGTGAGTTATTATGCCAATTGTTACCGCAGGTGCAAACTTAGTTGTAATAGTTAAAAAGGATGGGTAATTTGGAAGTGTGTTTTTTGGTCTCGTTTCATACCAGGTAAGATTTGCCACTTCTAATTGGGAAGTTGCTTTGACAGGAGATGAAGGTTTAATAAGTTATTACATGAAGTTAACAACACATTAGGTGACATTAGACACTTACTGATTGAAATTTCAACGTGGGACATCAGATAGTTCGCTACAGGTAGAATGAGTCTAATTGCTGAAACAGTCTCTGAGTCTCATTTATCATTATTCTTATTAAAAGATGTGAGCTTTAAATTCCAAATACTGTCATGATTCATGCGGTACCTGGGAGGGGGCACCAACCTAGTCCCGACAAGAAGAGAGTTTAAGGCGTAAAGCGGCATTCCCATCAACATCATCATTTATCCGCCCAAACCATGATGTTGGTTTAAATTTTAACAATAGTGTAATTCATATATTCTACAGAGCCAACGACTCATATCAGAAAGTACTTTTTGAGTCCATCTTCAGAATTACTCACCCACAAATACAGGATACAAATTTGAATTGTATGACATATTAATGACTTCTTGTACATTAATTGCGATTTGACAACTTTAAAAGTGTATCACCTTATTGTTTTGTTTAGGTTACGAAGGCCACAAAACCAGAAGAAAGTCAAGGTCACCAAACGATTTTGAGTATTGCTGACACAGGAAATCGCCATCAGCAAACACCTCCAAGACAACAGAAGGCAAAGCAACCGCCTACTGCTATTCCTAGACCACATGGTAGTGGGATGACGCCAGCAGCACCGGTTGCGGCAGCACCAGCGCCCGCGCTCGCTCCCAGTCAGAGCAGTGGTACTGCCATTGGAGATCTCCTTTCTCTTAATGACACTTCCACACCTACAGTTTCACAACCTGCAGAAGCTCCTTCCGAAAATGCACTGAGCTTATTTGATGTCATCGTCCCTCCAACAGTAAGTCTTCTGTATTTGTTTGGTAATTCTTTCAAATCTCCTTGTGGTTCTTAGAAGAGGAATGATCAGTGCTACGTATGTTGAATACTTTTAAATTCCGAACTGTATGCCCTCTCATAAATTCAAGACAATGTGAAAAGAGTTACATGATAGTCAAGCACAAAAATTATTTAATTTTGTTAGTTCAGTCAGTTATTTAATTCTGTTAATTTAATGCGAGGGGATCAAACAAATTTCAGACCGAAGAGTTATGGTTCGGATCACAAATGTGTATTCAAACTATCATCTTTCCACATAGAAAGTTCTCTGAAATTATTTACATGTGCCAACAATGTTAAAGCAATGGTTTGCTTTTTATGGTAGTTACAGGTCTGATCCATGCTTGTACTATAAAGTTGGTTTGGTTTTTGTTTATACTTTAGCCAGGTTATAAAGGATCAACTAAAGGTATCTTCGATGCTTACTCCTAATTTCACTGATGCCATCATATTCTGCTAAAGAAAAAATCGATGAGTTTGTGTTCCCGATTCTCAGGTTTGCCTCAAGTGGGCCAGGTATATGCTATTGGTTGATAACCGTTTCGTAGCACAAGATCCCATGGCGTAAAGAACCGTGTTGGGGTAGCTTTTATAGCCATATCTTAAGATGATTTGAGGGATTAAGGTTAAAATTCTTGCAGTGACTTAGTAGTTTGGGAGGATCGCAATAAATGGAATATGTAATAAAATCTTAAACTTCCCAGGGTCGAAATTATAAATCTGGACATAAAAGTGGCTCGATCAAGGGAAAGTTGGAAAGCAGATTGCTCAAGTTAACACTTAGAAAGAAGTTGTTAGTAATTCCATTTCAAATAGAGCACCTTTGATGCAAAAGAGGACTTATAGCATGAAGATGTATGATTCTTTACGGCATTGCATACAGAATGTTATGACACTTAAGCTTAATGGGGATCGATTAAGGAATGGGGAAATGGAGCTATTTGAAAGTTTTAAGAGAGTAGTTGTAGTGCAATCATTGAAAATTGCAAGCCGCAATCCGAAGCAAGAGCACACGTTACAGTTTGCCTTCTTTTTCTCTATTTACTGTCATTATCCTTGTCATTGCAGAGCACACCGACCAATAATAATTTGGGTGTTGAACTTAGCCCTCATATGACACGGTCAAGTTCGGATTCCTTGCTGATGGGCGAACCAGAAAAAGCAATGAGCACGAAAGGTATGGTGCCTAATTTTGTGCTTGTTTGTTTATATCTAGAACTGTAAAGCATTTTGCGTTGCTCTCGCTATTTTTAGTCTTAACAGATATTGATGACCGTGTGAGGGAGCAATATTGTATTAGTACATTGTAATTGAACTTATTTGTTAGAAGAGTTAAGTTGTTCAAGGTTGTCAGTGGATAATGTATGTTATGTAAGTGTTGAATTATTTTTTAATCTTGCATGATGGAAACCAATCCTTGGTGTGTGAGCTTGTTTTGTCAAAGGCGATTCATGTCCATTCCGTCGTACTATACATACAAATGTTTTGCTACTTTGTTTTTATTTTGCTAGAGTCCATTTTGTCCCTGTATCAGTCAAGCAACCAGAATCAACAACAGAAGGTTTACAATGTCCCTGGTGGCATGTACATGACACCTCAACCTCCTCGACCAGGTGCCTACCAAGGTTTCAATCCAATGCAGAACATGCAGCATCCACCTCAGCCAGGAATGCGATTGCCTCAACATAACACACCAGCACCCGGAATGGGCCCAGGTGTCGGAGCTCTACAGCATCACAACCAAATGCAGTACCAACGCGTCGCAGCGCCGGTAGGCTATAAGTGACAACGTTACACTTGCTTTTACACCTTATGAAGCATTGTAAATTTACCGAAATATTCCGCAATAACATCGGCCATTTCTCTGTTTTGTTGAATTTTACGATCAAGGAAATAGTGTTATTGGCATTAAGTATGATTTTGTAATTCGTTGGTGTTTGAATAATCACTGTAAAGGTACCGGTGTTGCTACCTTTACATGTGTCAATGATTCTGCGGTCTGATTACAATTGTTTGGAACGAGAAATTTCAGTAGCGGACTTGGCTACCCAAATTTTGATACCGCTGGACTGAATTGTTGTTGGTTCAGTGTTATTCAGTGTTTGTATGTAACGTACAGTAAATTGGTATACTTTAGGCAGGATTGTGTAGGTCATTGTGATTCAGCCATTCGTAGGATTGTAAAGGATTAAGATTATATAGAAAATTTGGAAATTTATCGTATTTGTTCACTTGGCAGTATACTTTATCTTCGTGCTTCAATAATGTTCATTAAGTGCTGTTGTAACATCAGTTCTCGTCTTCATTTGCACCGTACCCCTATTGTACCGTTGATATGCTT
This sequence comes from Alatinidae sp. Z8VKAUB7J3, assembly GCA_010016025.2. Taxonomy (NCBI): domain Eukaryota; kingdom Metazoa; phylum Cnidaria; class Cubozoa; order Carybdeida; family Alatinidae; species Alatinidae sp. Z8VKAUB7J3. The sequence continues at coordinate 7,395 of JAAAKM020002597.1, read as the reverse complement.
TTACACACTCAATACGTTAATTGCTCACTCAATGTATATCAAAAATTGCACTGCATGTAGAAACAATTTCCAATGATATTACGCATGCCGACATTAAACTTCACATGATAATGGTTACGTATTATATCAAAACTATATACTATTTTGGTGGTGAAAGCATGTTCTTTGCTCTCGTAGATGAACCAATTAAACATACAGATGCACCAACTTCACATGAGCCACTCCTTGCCGTCATTACATCAAACCGGGTTCGGACAAAGTACGACGCAGCCGCAGATGCGACCCGCTCAACCAGGGGGACATTCAGGCACGCTAATCGGGAACCAGTTCGGAGGAGCATCGGGATGGAATACAACGCAACCAATGATTCGTAACCAACAACCAATCGCAGTCAATGGACCGGCAATGGGGTTCGGTTCGATACCGATGGGAAATATGCAAGGGCCTGGCCATACGATGAGCACACAATTGTGGAAATGAGCTTAGTTTACCAGAAAATCTAATCCAGAGTATAATCTTAGGTTGACGTGACACTACTGGCTACAATGGCGCATGTGTTTAAAACATATGGCTACTGTATATCATTGTTTCAGATGGCATGAAGGCTATTGTGATAGACCACTACAAACTTGTGTTATGTCATCTTGGTGGCGCTCGTCTGTTGGTTTCCATACGTTGACACATTTATAAACGTATCTGGACGCGGAGTACGCGGAAATAGGAACGGCAGCTAATGCGAAATTATTTTTAATAGAAATCTCGCTTTAAAAGTTCTGCCCGGCTTATAGATGCAACGAATATTCGGCGCATTCTCCAGAGACATTAATCAATAATAGTAATAATATGATCAGGCCTTTTCGTTAGAAATGGTAATGTTTCATCACCACGTGGACATTTTCATTTTAATGTTTACTTGCTTCCACTTGGAATTGAATAGAAAGTTCGCCTCTTGCTACTGAATTTTAGGGATATCCCCATTTCTATAGGCAACCGTTTCTTTATTGTAACAGAAAAAAATAGTCACCATGTCAATTCATATCAACGTTGATGGATTCACCAACCTTAAATATAAAGGATATAACTTCCCATTGCTACTTTGGAGTATATGTTCATCAAAGCAAATGGAGTTTTCTCTTGGGACAAGGTATAAAAGTTTTGCACGACTTCCAAGTACACGAGTGACAAAGAACCGTGTTACTTCGACATGCCCGATCATTATTGGTGGTCTTTATGGCATATTATTTGATAGTAATATAGGAAGAGGATGAGTTCAGTATTGTTGGGTTGTTTCCTGTTGTCAGGAGATGATGATTACTTATGAACTCCAGTTGACGGGACTAGGGGCTGCCTGTTGACCATGAGAATCACTCCATTAAAATCAATGTCATGAAATATGTAAATTATAGGTATTATACTTCTTCATGTAGCAACGATCCATGCAGATTAATGAGGACAATATAGACACAAAAATGCCTTACCCACGATCTTCACTTAATAGTTCTTCTCTTCATTTGGGTTGTTTTGAACCAAAAAAATTAAGCAGAACATCTGGGTTAAGACTGTAAACATCATTGAACACAATGATCCGTGAAATATTCTCTCTGCCATTATGTCCAAACGAAAAGGTCTCGTCGATTTGTAACTTTAGAGAATAGAGTCGGTAGCTGGCAGTGGCAGGAACTTCAAGCATCATCAATTAGTTTAATTGTTAATAATAGGATTCGAACCATTGATTGGGACATCATTTAATGTGTGCTGGTGTCTCTGTAATGCGTCCGTTTGGGCTGCATTGTAGTTTAAAGCCTTCCGTGGTGTTTGCCGTAATATTGGTATGTAACACTTTTTTCGAAGTATTCTTTTCGGCGTTTGTAACAGTAGGTTCATGGTTGGCAAAGTACGTTAACTTTTCTTTGTTACTTGAGCTCAGGCGAGCCCTGTTTTTTACGTAAATTTACTTTTTACTTTGGAGTGATAGACTACCTGCAGAACTTTGTACTTCTCAGTTATAACGAGAGCATCGTTTCATTCTAGCCCTGCAGTAATAATACTTAGTTATACACTACTTAGCAGAGGACAGAAATGACGTGAAGTACCTAAGAAACATGTATCGTGTGCCTGACTGCATTAAGGTCAGCAATTCAACTGTAATTGTCAGAACTTTTTCAGTGAATGAAATGGTTACAGTATTGCCGAAATTCAAGATGCAATAATCTTTGGCCAGTCGTCAGTGTGGCATACTTTAATTTCGCTATCTGCAGATGAAAACAGTTGCGATGTTACTGGAATCGGTCTCTTTCTGACAAATGCAATTGTTTGAAAAGGATAGACGGAAACGAGGCCGGTAATAACTTCATTTGAAATTTTTCGACTTTTGCATGTGATGATGTACTTAATGGAAAACATCCTTCATTTGCAGTCTGACGAGACGATCAAGTACGAAGGAGAGGAAAGATTTATAATGAATTTTGAAATTGAGAGCCAGAAATGCTGCAAAAGGTTTTTTTCGGCGTCCATGATTACAAATATAGCGATCACGTGAAGTGTGTGAACGCTTGTATCATGAATTGGCTTACAATGTTAATTGAAAGAGCGCCATTTTGTTGCTGTGAATCAGTTCAAGTATAGATTTGGGGACAATAGTGTTAGCTTTTGTTTCATGCAGTGGCCGCTGATTGCTGTTCGTAATCACAACTCTTCAAGCAGCTCCTTCATCTACAAATTAGAGGCTTGAAGTAAACAAGTTTAGCTTCTGTAAGATCTTTAATATGACTTGTGATAGCTATAATTTTTTGTCTTTATTTTTTTCTATGAGTAGTTTAATTTTACGTCCCCATTTTACCGTCCTGCAGATTTTCACGCGGGCTGTCCCCAGGTAGCTTGCTAGGTGTTAGCAAGTAAGCAGATAGTCCCGTGTTTTCTTGAATTAAAGTAATCATGAAGATTGTAAGTGTAGACCGAAAAGACACTTTTTTGAGTGCAGTTCGGTTTGGTGTCGGTTACAATTGCAGTACTCTCCCCACTGTAATTTGATGCTCTGTTTGCACTTAATCTTGGATTTTGATTTGTTTTGTTCCTTTAGTACTATTGCCACTGGCGCATCGAGAGGAGGCTGTCGTTCTATGCCATGAGCCTCCTAAGCAACTTTGACATGTAAAGGAACGTACAAAATTGTTACCAGGTAGAGATAATTGTGACGAGAACAGCCCTTGTTCGTTTAACCACACGTCAGGAATCAGTATATTTAAACGTATCCTATCTAAATCTGATGCGGAGGGAGGAGTAAGAGCTGACAACGGATCTTTTTGAGCCTGCACGGCCCCGCACCCCAGTTTGAAATTCCTGCATGCAGCACTTCAAATTATCGTGTTATTAGTCCATTTTCTACGGGAAAGTACAATAGTTCTTGACTAATCTTTACCACAGTGTCTTCTTTTGTATATGGAGAAAATTGTTGTGGGCTGGACCCTTGGATTGCTGAGGATGGTATAGATTCCTTCTGTATCCCGCGTTGGCATTGTTATATACCATTTGAATAACCGATTAGAAGAAACATGTAGATGGTTTACTTGATGGTTTAGTTGGCGAAGTCTTGCACTTTTTACGATCGCCAAGGTTTACTCGAATAGCAAGTGTAATTGTCTACTACTGTTCGATTGTAAGTTCTCAGATAGTTGGATCCGGGGTCATTGTGTATTGTCACTATGATTATAGATCGTTTCGTTTGGTTTTAAGGAGAAGAAGGCACACTGTTGTTAAAGTAGTAAAGCAGAGGGCTGAAGTTCGTTTCCGATGAATAAGTTCCATTTGCACGTCGTGGTGTTTTGAAATTTCTAGCTAGTCAAAGTGTGCAATCTTAAGTAAACTATAAGAGAAATGGGGCAGCTTCACTATCAAATAGATTAAACTTTTTTGACAGAAGCTGAATCTGAAGCTGCCAAGTGAGATTGGTATAAGGAGAGAACTAGGCGTGGTTTGGGAATGGGTCATTAATGTGGCTTTAATTACATGTAAGAAAGACACCATTACTTTACGCGGTCAATATAGAAATAAGACACAAGGAAGGTATGTTTTTGTGCACTCGTGGTTTTTCAGTTTAGAGGTTCTCGCCACTGGAGGAAAGCCGGGTAAATGACATTTATACATACTGATTCAACCGCAATATCTGGAACGGATTTGAACCTACCCCAAGCTATTTCAAGAATTTACTTGTATAAGAAGTTGCAGTGTTTTAACTGTCAACACGGTAAATGCTAGGAAAAATATATCGTAACTTAAGGGTTAGCTAGATAACTGATACGACTATGATACCTTCTACCAGATAGATAGCATGATATCAACCCCCCAAAACCTGACGGTAATAGTATTTTCCAGATTTTCCGTATCATCGGTAACATTGATTGTTTGAAAGGAGTTCGTCAGGGTTTCTTTGTTCAGGGAATTTTCTTCAAACACGCGAACTTCTGAGTACCGTGTTCATGGATGGGAGCGTAGACGGAGTGTATGCATGAGCATTTTTTTGTTATCATAAGTATGGGGATCTTCGGAGTGGTCGGATATGTCGGGTTTACGATAATTTGGAAGGACTATTCCGTTATTAGGGATTTAAGGCTTAGGTATGTCTCTCGACGCGGAAGCAAACCAGAGAGAAACTGCCAGAAAATGAAAGACACATACCGTGTCTTTTTGTGGGCTTTGCTGTTGAAGGAGTGCCTTGTTTGCAATCCCACTTCAGAGAAGCCACTTTTCACGTCGAATATTGTCGACATTTTGCATATTGAATATGTATATGATTTGCAGTGCCTTTTGTATATAAGAACAGGCGGAAGTTTCACATGTTAACTCTCCTTAGACCTCAAAATATTGATTTATAGAGCACCGGTCATATAGCACACCTTCTTACTTTTTCAGTAGTCACGAAATAGTTGGTAAACGTTGCAGTCCTCATTCGTACTCGTTGAGCATATTTTACTGGGGCGTTGGTCTTGTACTGCTGTACTTCTATAGCACAATTTCTATTGTGTTTTTCGATGCCTAGCTGAGCCAGCTGTAAGTGGAATCAATGTATTGTATCGCGTTGTACAGTATATATCGTATAAAAGTGAGAAAAAACGACGGTTCGTTTGGGACCGTATGGACTATATTATCCGTTGAGTTTTATTGTTTATTGCCCTTTGGTCTAATTTTAGAACGCGCATGTCTTTAATGTCTGTGTGATGTTTTATTGTGACTGCTGGTGACATGAGCTTTAACATTTACACGTTTCATCAGGTCGAATCAGCTCCATGACTGGGTAAATCTGAATTTAAAATAAACATTACAGTCAATTCCGGTGGATAATAGCGATCAGTGCATCATATTTTTTTATTTGGGGGTTATTTATTTAAGTAATGTTTCAGGTGTTGCAATACAAACCGTACGGCATGATTTATACCGGACTTTTAATAAAATTGACGGTCGTTTAAATTATGGCAGAAGCTGCGTTACCAAGTGGAATTCTAAATTCTTGAGAGAAATTCACTTCCTTGATCATTGAGTCCCGGCGGTGAAATTTTCCGTGTTATAACTTCTCCAAATTGTTATTCATATCCTGTCTTTTCAAATCTGTAATTTGCAGAGATACTGATCTTCCGAACTATGCCCAGAAATTAAAGTAGAGAATACTTCCGATAACTCGCACTTTCAAGGTACCAGTGAAAGTGGTTCGAGTAATGGAATGTTCGAGTTAGCAGGAGTTTGAGCTATGGAGTCCCCACTGCTTATCAGGGAGACTGGTATAAAACACCGGAGTTTGAGCTATGAGAAACTGTACTGTAAGTACATATTCATTGCAAACAGCTCGAGGTACCCAAAGTTCGAGTTACCAGGTATTCAATTTATCAGGATTCCACCATATCGAGGTCGCCATGTCTTGGTTGGTAGACAAGTAGGCTACTAAAGCGTTGACCCCGAGTTTGTATCCTTGTGCTGACATTCTGTATACCATTCTGTCAGGGCCTTCCTTTTTATTGAAGTGTTCTAAATGCCTCCAATGCCTTTATACGAATGACGTGTTCTAATTGTACTTTTCAGTTTGTTTTCATGTGAGATTAAATATTCCCTACGTAACATGGAGAGATCACTGATGAATATCTCTAGCAAGGACAACATCAGAAATAAAACTATAAGAAAGACGTTTAAGTGATAGATATTGTTAAGGAAATCAAGCACATGAGAGGAGAGGAGAAAGGGCGCCTGATCAGAATAAATAGCAACTGATGGGCCAACAGAATCCTAAACGGGACACTTCGAGAAGGAGAAAGAAGGAAAGGGATACCATAATGTTGGTACAGGGATCAAATAAGAAATATAGAGGTGTTTGCAAGCGGCCGATAATCTTCAAAACGAGGAAATGATGTGGAGGCCATCTGCCAGCGGTGGCATGGGCTGCCAAACAGAAGAAAGATGCTAGCAGCAGGTACAATTTGCTTATGCGTGCATAGAGTGACTAGTTCGAATCCGTGACATTTTTTATTTACCTATGATCTTTTCAATCCCGACCTGTAATAAAATACTTATTTAAGATTCTGTAACTAGGATTCTGTGCCTAGTGCATATGTGGTTTTTCCATGATATTAAATAATAAGAAGGAGTCGATTTGTCAGGTCATATTTGTATCTTAATAACTGCCCTTGAAGTGGAAAGAATTGATTATAGACCATAAAACTATTTATTAGAAGATCGTTTTTCAATAGAGAATGAAAGGGCATAACAAATTTTAATTAATGGAATAACTGGTACTCAGTTGACAGTCTTCACTGCAACACCCTTATTGAACAAGTATAAAAATAATTATCACAGATGCAATGCATATCACATACGACTGATATGTTTGTTAAACCGCCTCAGATTTTCCGACCGGCACAAGTAGCTTTTTTAGTATCTGGTACTAATAGCGCGTAATAGGATCACTTCGTTTGCTAATTGTTGGTTTGTCGTAACCTGCGGTACTTCATTTTCCTTCTGTTTCCCTTTGCTACCTTTCACATATGATGGGCTTTACTCTTTTTGGTTGTCGTTGCCTTTTTGTTCATATTTAGAGCTTCACTCTTTATCCTGCCTTGTACCTGTATTATATCAAAAGTAAGTGTAAAGCACATGGAATTATATGCTGATCAATTTACGGCCAGATCAGCTATCCATCTGAGGGTGCTCGAGGAGGTCACTATCAAACTACGGAATCCTTCGTTTTATTGGGGAAAAGACTTTGTTTTTAAAAGCGAGGTTGCTTTAGCGGGTTATATTAGTATATTTTTTATATATTAATGAAAATTTGATCCGTAGTTAACAATTTTACCTCACATTCTTTGCCAACAATTTTACTTGATCGCATCAAAGCAATTCTTTTCTTTTATCTCA
>JAAAKM020002596.1:0-13282 GCA_010016025.2 Alatinidae sp. Z8VKAUB7J3 | reverse complement strand
AGAATTAAATCGAATCAAGCATCATCAAGATTGTAGGGCATATTAAGGGCTATGCCAATAGTTTCAGTTCATTTCATCATTCATTACACATAAGTTTTGAGTCTTGACGACGTGGTCATCTGTCGTGAATCTTGCATCACCCAGTGCAATATAATATAATGATTGCACGATAGGGATCCCCCCCTCTCTATCTATTCTTAGCAACTTTGTAATTCTGTTCTCTGTACTTATACATAAATACCAGGTCTGTAAATTTATCAAGACGCACTTTCACTTAGACTTCAACAAAGCTGTTGGTAATGATTTTAGTTGTATACGCTAGTTTCGTTGCCGCGGATACAAACAGCCTTACCGCTATCAATGCGCCCAGAAGTCATATAGGTTATACATCACCACGTAACCTATAGATCTAAGCTCTTATTTTGCCACAGTATGTGATATGTGAGCGTCCATATTTTCAATGTAAGACGAAGGCAGTGCTTACAGGGACTTTGGGACTAATGGACAATTTTCAATATATCGTTAACACCAACGAGTCAGCATCTGTCAATGGACCTTCTATATATACAAGTTTACTTGTTCTGTTATCTATAGAGGAGGCCAGCTGGACAGAAATAAGAATAAACGAGACTGTGTTCAGTGTTGCAGGAGAAGAAACAGCACCCTCTCTATACAATAGGGAGAAGACAAGGAAACTGGCTTCATCAAAACCTTAGATCTAGTAGTGCAGTAAGAATGGTGCCATACTAGGCACCTGCAAAGCCAATAACACCTCTATCTACATGAGGAAACTACTCGGACTAATAAAGAATCCACGCGATTTAGATTTACATTTATGCACGTAAAAGTGACTCAGTCTTGAATTTGTGCAGTTATGAACAACATTCGTAGTCACTGTGACATAATAAGTTAGTCAAAATTCTAGATTGAGGCAGTAAGTTGTTCAAAATTTCATTGATTGATTGATTTTTCATAATACGATTGATAGACTGATTGATTGTATGATTGATTGCTTGATCTTACATAATATAATTGATTGATTGTTCATCATACGATTGATCGATTGATTAATCAGAGCAAGTCTAGGAGTGAACGATATCAAAATGATAAAAAAGAGTATATACAATAGTGTTATTTTCAATATAAAAATGTTCGAATAAAAGCGGAATTGGAATGTTCGTTTAGTTGAAAAATTATAATACGCAATAAATTGTTAGATTCGAAAATTGGCGTTAAATAAACCAATGATACGATTGATCAATTGATTGATCAGACCAAGTCTAGGAGTGAAGGATATCAAAATGATAAAAAAGAGTATATACAATAGTGTTATTTTCAAGATAAAAATGTTCGAATAAAAGCGGAATTGGAATGTTTGTTTAGTTGAATATTATAATACGCAATAAATTGTTAGATTCGAAAATTGGCGTTAAATAAACCAATGATACGATTGATCAATTGATTGATCAGACCAAGTCTAGGAGTGAAGGATATCAAAATGATAAAAAAGAGTATATACAATAGTGTTATTTTCAAGATAAAAATGTTCGAATAAAAGCGGAATTGGAATGTTTGTTTAGTTGAATATTATAATACGCAATAAATTGTTAGATTCGAAAATTAGCGCTAAATTAGCCGATACGGGAAATGCACATGGCGTCCTGAACGAGTTTTTCGAATGTCCGTATGTAAATTAACTGTTGTAGTTTCTGTTAAAGCTGAGGGAATCGATTTCTGTTCTGAATGTTCAAGTGTGTCCGTAAATGCAGGCTTGAGGCTCGAGGCGATCTGAGCTAATATTATCCCTCTTTCCATTAAGATCCAATGTGAAGAATCTACTATCTCTAGTCAAAACAAGAAAGGGTCCGCGATATGGTTGTTGTAGTGGTGGCTTGATTGAATCATCTCCAACGAAACATGCGAACAAGTCGACAATTTTGTAGATACATGTGTAGCTTTGTTTGTCATTCGAGGCTGTACAGGCGTAACTTGAGACATGAAACGACGTAAGCGGTCCACAAAATTGCTGGGGTCCAGTGAAGTTGTGTTTGAATTTGGATCCACAAATTCGTTAGGGAGACGAACGGAGGTACCGTACACAAGTTCAGCAGGTCAATAACCAAGGTAAGACTTGACTGTGAAGCGAATTACCAGCAAGACAAGAGGAAGAGTGTCTGTCCAGTGTGAAGGATCTGGCTGAGATTTGAGAGATGATTTGAGTTGACGATGAAAGTGTTTGACAAGACCGTTTGAGATGGGATGATAAGCAGTGGTTCGAATGCGTTGAGTGCCAAGCAATGAAGTGAGTGAGCGGAAAAGTGAGGATTTGAATTGTCAGCCTCGGTCAGTGGTTATGGTGGATGGAATGCCGAAAGATGATATCCAATTAGTGACCAAGGTACTAGCGACAGTTTCAGCAGAAATATCTGAAATAGGGATAGCAGCAGGCTAGCGAGTAAAGCGATCGACGCAAGTGAGAAGATAGCGATAACCATTCGATGGAGGGAGAGGTCCAACAATGTCTATGTGAATATGGTCGAGACGAGTGTCAGGTGTGTTGAAAGTTCCGAGAGGAGTGACAGTATAGCGAGTGACTTTAGATTTTTGACAGGAAAACATGAACGTGTCCATTGATGTATGTCCTTATGAATAGATGGCCAGATGAAACGTTGAGTAATGAGTTTTTGAGTGGCCCGAATACCTGGATGAGATAATGAATGAAGACCATCAAAGATTTGGCATCGAAAGGATGATGGTACGTAGGGACGGGAATTGTCTGTAGAAAAGTGACAAAGGATAGTGTGTGGTGATGATTTGATAGGAAATTCGCGAAGTTGAAGAGAAGAGGTCTCTTTGAGATGACTGAGTTCAGAATCATCTTCTTGAGTGGCTGCCAGGTGTTTAAAACTGACAGAAGAAGATGTGCGAAGAGAGTTGATTTCAATGCGTGAGAGGGCGTCAGCTACAGAATCGTCTTTACCGTGAACAGGGCGGATGTCTGTAGTGAATTGTGAGATGAAATCAAGATGGCGAATTTCACGAGGAGAGTAGCGATTTGAGGCTGAGGAAAGAGCATAGACGAGGGGTTTGTGGTCAGTGAGAACGAAAAAGGAGCGAGCTTCTAGAATGTGACGAAAATGGCGAATGGTAAGATATACAGCGAGCAATTCGCGACCAAATGTACTGTATCTGGTCTCTGCAGGCTGCAATCGTTTGGAAAAGAATGAGATCGAATGCCAATGACCATCAAGGAGCTGTTGCAAAACACCACCGAGTGCAAAGTCTGAACTGTCAACCATCAAGTTATATCGTGCGTCTGGGACTGGATGGCGAAGGAGTGTGACGTTTGCTAGTATGGTTTCGATAGAGTGAAATTCAGTGAGAGCAGAATCAGGAAGGTGAAATGAGAGATTCGAATGCTTGTTGGAGAGTAAGTCAGTGAGTGGTTGTAAGAGAGAAGCACAGTTCGGAATGAAACGTCTGTAGAAATTGACAGTACCAAGAAATTCTCTGAGTTTGCGGAGAGAAGTAGGAGCAGGAAAGTCTTGAATGGCTTGAACTTTTGTGGGTAGAGGAGTGATGCCTTGAGATGTGATGTGATGGCCAAGAATATCAAGAGATGAAACATCGAGTTCGCATTTAGATGGATTGATGACAACACCATGCTCATGCAAGCGTTGATAAAGAAGACGAATATGATTTAGATTTTCCTCTTCATTATGACTTGCGACAAGAAGGTTATCAATATAAGAGTAAGTGAAATTGAAACGACGAAGAACCTCATCAGTGAAGCGTTGGAAAGTTTGAGCAGAGTTCCTGAGACCGAAAGGCACGTGTACAAACTCAAAAAGACCAAAAGGAGTGGTGATAGCAGTTTTAGGAATGTCATGGGGTGCCACAGGAATTTGATGATATGCCCTAACAAGATCGATTTTAGAAAAGATAGTTTTGCCATGCAAATGGGAAGTAAAATCCTGGATGTATGAGATAGGTTAACGGTCGGAGATTGTGGCGCGATTTAAAGCACGATAGTCATCATAGGGGCGCCAATCAACTGGGACTTTCTTAGGGACCATGTGCGGAGGAGAAGACCAAGAACTTTTAGATGGGCGAATGATTCCGAGCTGAAATATATGCTGATATTCAGACTTAGCAATGTTGAGACGGTCTGGAGCAAGTCTACGTGGGCGAGAAAAAAGGGGAGGGCCACGAGTCTCAATGTGGTGGGTGATGGAGTGTTTGAAAGCGGTCTCCTTATAGCATGGTCATGAGATGTCTGGAAATTCGTTGAGGAGAGATTGATAAGGGGATGAAGTAGATGGTACAGCATAGAGAGGACTAGGTGAGGTAGTGTGACGTGTGAGGCCCCTGATAGTGAGGTTCGTGTCAGTATCAGTGAGTTTTTGGTGGCGGAGATCCACTTTCAGCCAAAATTGGACAGAGAATCCGCACCAAGAATAGAAGTGGGCACGTCAGCAATGATAAAGATCCATGAGAAGGACCGGCGAAGACCATGACCAAGAGTGAGTGATCGTTGAACGTATGTGGTGATGGATGATCGGTTAACAGCTTTAAGAGTGAGTGGAGAAGGAGAATGGCGTTGGCGATTGAAGGTGGAAGAACACTGACTTCAGCCCTGGTGTCGACGAGAATGTGAGTGCCATTGTGTTTATCCCTAATGTAAAGAAGGCGACTACCAATTCCTGAGCTAGACGATTGCGTCGTGTTCAATCTCTGGCCAAGTCGGTTCCCTGGCGAGGAAGTAAATGAACAGGGAGATGAACATTTTTCTGCATGAGCCCCAAAGAGGAAAGGATACCAGCAAAGATCAGAGGATGTAGAAGGAGAATTGTGAGAGTGGATAGAATGCTGAGGTTTAGTATTGCTAGATGTACGCGAATGGTGTGCGTTAAGAGAAACACGAGGTTTGGTGTGAGGTGGCGATGAGCCGTCCTGTGACTGAATTTCAGCGGTCAAAGCTTGAATTTGGTCACGGAATTTTGAGAGTTGTTGCTGTAATTGGATGGTGGCGAGTATGTCAGCAGGATTCATGGTGATGAATGTTGTGAGGCTGAGACGATGAGGGAGTGTAAAGAGAGAATACAAACACAGTGGAGATGAATAGAGTGGATGAGATACAAGATACTGGCAAGAGAAGAAAAAATACACGGTCAAGTTTCACTTGAAAATGGAAATGCCAGAAAATGTGTACTCACCCACAGCAACAACGGCGACATTGGTCAAACAAGTTTGAGGCGAAGACCGTAAAAACAGGAACGTTGAATCCATTCTAAGGGTGATGATCAGCAATCGTGAGAAGCAAATGGGAACCGCGAACATTTGAGTCGAAGGAATGCTGCGAAAAGGAAGGCGGAAAGTATGCGGAAAATACCGAAATAAATGTTTCGAAACATCCTACAAAAATAAACAAGTGCAAAAGCTGAATAGGCCTACCAATTGAACTAAGAGGAACTTAGTAATCGAAACTAAGAAATAATCACATGCTCAGAAATCTAATGATGTCCATGTTTGGCGGATCCAACAAGAGTGATCTATCAGCTAATTACATTTTCCATTATTGTTTTAGTCAATGTGCCAAACCAAACAAGAGGATAAATTCATATTGTCTCATTTTTCTCCCACATTGCTCATATTTCTATTTTAGGAAGCAAGTTAGAACACTTTATTGACTTTTCCTTTCATAGTCTACTCGTTCAGTATTGATTAAGCCAAATTCCATGGCGGAATCCCCCCTCGCGGGGGAAGGGGTAATATAGTTTCCGGGGTTGATAAACTCTGGCATCAAGTACCCTTGGGCGACTAATAGACGTCCCCCGCTAATTAATTTTTCAAAAATTTTCCACCCAGCACATTCTTATTCCACCCCTCCCCGCCTATTAATTTTTAAGTTATTTCCCACCCGTGACAATTTCTGAGGAGGTACTTTGGTGGGCAAGTAGAAAATGTCTTTATTAAAATATGAAAAATAAACATTAAAAGATGAAGATGGCCTTTTACGAGGCTCAAAGAAGTGTGAAGACGCACATTACAGATGTTAGCAGTAACACTGTTATTGACCAGGAGGATGAGAGGAACATTTTTAAAATCTTGGAAGACATGTAGGAGACTGCAGTGACTTTGAATAACTGACTATTGTTTGTGTTGTATTACCCTACGCTTAGGAAGTTGCAGTTGATTCTAACCATTGATTCTTGACTTCGTTTTTTACACTTTTTGTCCAGGCCCCCTGTCTATTACATTTTTGGACATTTTCTGACCCCCCCGTCTAATCCAACCTCCCGTTTATTAAGTTTCGGGGATTCTTTCAATCCCCCGTTTATTCTGACCCCCGTTTCTATTAGGTACCCCCATTACTATTCCTGCTTTGAGTCTTATTCAAATTTCTGGCGGATATTGGGCTATTTTTCACTTTTGTTTTCTTCGCGTGCGCACACGTTCCTCATTTGATTTGACATGAAGTTCAATCTTGAGACAAGTGTTTTATGTCAAATATGATGAAAAGGAAACTTACGTTAAGACGGCTTTTCCGATGTATGTTTGTTTTATCAGCTATTCAGCTGCCATTTGTACTATTTTATGTCTTACGAGATGTTATCAACGCCAACCTTCATGTCTGGGAAAGGATTCAACTTTTTAATTCAAAATGGTGTCTGGTGAACGTTGGGCTAAACGAGGAACTCATATTAAGGACAGCGATCAGAGATGAAATCGATCGACTATATGAAAAGATCATTTCCTTTGATAGTGCAAGAGATTCAGCTGGAATTGTCGAAAATACTGTTGAGGTTATTAAGGAAATTGGTAGAACAAGTGTGAGAAAATGCAAGCCCAAAGCCGGTCAACATCGAAGCGAGAAGTTGATATCAAACAAAAATGTTAACATCGTTATATGTGTAGTTGATATCGATGTACACCAGAATGATCGGACGGCAAAAAATATGGAAATATTACTCCAGACAGCTAGTGTACAGTTTAAAGACTATAAAATATTTTTGGCCACCGATAATAAATCGCTTGCCCTTAGATTACAGAATTCAGCCATTGTTCAAGTTAATTTCGTCGAACAATCCTCGAACATTGCGTTGATATGGAATTCCTTGCTTCGCCACGTGGGTGATGCTCATTTTGTTCTGCTTCTGAAATCATTACAGACATTATCATCGTCAACTCCAGCTGCACTGTCATCAGGAGTGTCTTTGATCCGTCAATCTCCAGACGTTGAATTATTGTCATTTCCAACTCTACACGACAATGTCCGATATCTAAATTGCTACCAGCTCCAATTAAAAGACTACCATCTCTCAATCAAAACAGCCTTAAAAATCGGACAAGGAGGCGAGACATTCTGTCACTTTTCTTACGGCCCTCTGCTAGTAAGAACGAGATATATTAAACAATTTAACTTCGATGTAAGCCTTGACGACCCTGAGATAGTATTTCTTGATTTATTTGTACATGCTTATATCAGAAACGATCGTGTTTTGCACTGCAGAGAATGTGAAGCGATGGCAAATTTCAAGGCCGGGCGATTGACTTCCGAGAAACGGATATGGATTTCATTTTTGAGAAAAATTAACTTAAATAGCATAACTGTTGATGGCGAGGAGATGGTCTTCAGTTGTGAAGAGGCCGAGGTTTCATGTTTGCGGAAATACAATAGGCTAGGAATGAGAATACCCACTTGTTGTTTGCTAAAGCAATCGGAACAGGTAATCACAGCACTTGAATACTGCCAACAGTACGATATCCCGTGCGAGCTAGACGCAGGTACGTATTTTTTCCCAACAGATGTTAACTTTCAGTGCCATTAGAGAAATTTCACCAGGGATTTTGTTGAAAGAGAAAGTAGCAGCTTTTTTTAAAAAACCCGTCAAGGTGACGGTCCAATATTCTAGCGCAGTTTGAACAATAACCCCTTTACTTATTGCTCAAGCTGTGCAACTGCGTGATGTCACACATCACGTGATGCAGAATTCCAAGAAATCGCCTTGTGATGTTCTGGTTGGTTGCTGTGACTTGAGAGCACTCGTTCTTGATTGAGGGTCCTGGGAATGGTGTTCAGCCATGCAGCCAGTCAAATTTTGATGGGGAGGAGGGGTCATATTCAAAACAAAATCTCTTCCCTCCCCTCCTTCCTTCCAAGCCAACCCACCATGGCTTTATTGGGTGGGAAAATTTTGAATTTTTGCAGTTCCTAGAAAGCTTAAAATTGCAATTGGGTAAGTTTTACCTATTGGATGGGCACAGCCCCCCGCCCCCCTGGCTGTGTGCCTGATGATATTTGATTGATCATTAGGTATGAGAGAATGTTATTGGGATCTTTGGCGTCATTTCTACATAGAACTAGAGTGAGTATTTTTTGCTAATTTGAAGGCATGAGTATTGAAGTATCGACGGTTGATTAAGATGCAAGTAGATGGCATCTTTCTTTCACTATGTGTTAGTTTGGTAAGCGCTGTCGTACTCTATGTTGCTTGGCAACAGGCAGGCTGTATGGGGCTTAGAACCAGCAGAACATTAATCCAGCACTTTGTGACTTAAGCGGCCCACAGGCGCACAATAATCTTGACAGTAGTACTGATGAAGGTGTAAATTGACAACATTATTGATCATCTGTGGGCAATGATTTAAGCATTGAATAGTATCATGACGAAATCAAAATCTGTAGATATTTATTGACAGTCCATTGATAATTTTGAATTGTTCGCACCATGGAGGTGTTAATAGAATTTGGATTTATGAAAGGATGTCTGTGGTTTGCAGCACGTGATCGATATTTTAGTCTTTCCTTTGAAGTTCTGAGGATAGCTGTTCTGTACACGACGAAGGGCACAGGTGAAATGAGCCAGTATTGTTGATAAAATTGAATTGTGTGTGGGGGACCGGAAATTTCATCAATAAAAGTCTGTCCTTATGATTGTCAATTTTCATTTAGCATCTGTGGGCCGCTTTACTATTACGTATTGACATGGTCTTTCTTTACTATTTTGGCAGGCACAGCTCTAGCAGCAGTTAAACTCAACCAACCAATGCCTTGGGATCTTGATGTTGATGTTTCTTATGGTGCATCACATATACCAATAATGAACAAAACGATAATCAGACATTTCATTGAAGATGGGCAAATGATGAGATTTACACAAACAGAACCATTGTTTGTTGCTACTTACAAGGACAGAAGATACCCTGGCCTTAACCTTGATTTATTTTCAAATAAATATAAGAAAAACTGTCTTTTACACGGAAGTTATAAAAGTGGTACTTTTGCTCCTACTAAAGGCAATTTTAGTGGTTACATGGCTAATATACCATTTAATCCTGGACTGTATGCAAGGCAAAAGTATGGACAGGAGGTGTATAAGCACTCTTTTCATTGGGCAAGTGTTGGAGGAATAGAAGATGTGGTGAGTATATATTGTTCTGGTATATATACGCGTTTTCGGTTAGAGTTTGCTCGGCTTTTTGGTATATCTTCTAGATACATGTTGCTTTTTCCCAATAATTTTTTCATTCCCTATCCCTTACTCTTTCTATGTTGTCCATTGGGTTCTTTTTCCATTGAGGCACCATGTTCCAGGAGACACCGTGGTCCAGTGGATAGTTCACTTGCTCTCTATGCTAGAGGGTACGGGTTCAATTATCCAAAGGGCCATTGTTGATGACAGTAAGCACATCTCATCTTACAGTGTGTGAAGCTCCAACGAAAATCTCATATGTATATGGGCACCACCCTAGCCCCTAACAAGGGGAATACAAGGCCGTAAAACAAAACAAAAAAATTGAGGAGAGTAAGCACCTCATATCCAAAGGCCTCTATTAAGAACATTCCCTTGACAACCCCCACCTGCAAATATCCACCCCACCTTAGAGACCAACCCCAACTGTAAATGGGATTTGAGCCAACCCCCACCTAGACAATTTTTTTTTGAAATGCTGGCCCCCCACCTGCCTGGGGGGGATCCAAACTATGAACTACCTAAAGGGTTTTGCATATAAACTAAGCTTAACCACTCAACTAAGCAGGCAGCATGCTCATGAGGCATGCTCATGTTAGTGTGTTTGCGTTTTCTTGTACCAAGGGCATGTATTAACAAAATTGTTATTACCAAAACTGTTATTTACACACAGAACTTCAGAAAAGAAGGTTTGATGTAGTCATGGTGTAATACCACACATATCAGTGGTTCTGGGGTGCCCCTTCTAATTCTGTGTAAAAACACTCATTTCTGTCAATTTAAAGCCTAAATTGTTTGATTTAGTTTACAAATACATTCTCTTGTGCATAAAGAGACAGAGACTCAAATGGTCCTTACGCAAGTTAAAGATACCAAGAACTGAAAACTAGTGCGAATAACACATAATCATCAATTTGAATATTGCATCAAAAAGTGGATTCATTTTGCTAAATTTTTTGTCATACACTGATCACACCGTGATCCAGTGGATAGTTCACTTTCCTTCTATGCTAGAGGATATGGGTTCGATTCCCTGCAAGGGCATCCGGTCTTAAAGTGCTCTAACCTCCAACAGAAGTCCCATTTATGTGGGCATTGCCCTAGCCCCTGCAAATGGGAGTGCAAGGCGTAAAACTGCATCATTATCTTCTTCATCATCATGATCATCATCCTCATCATCATCATCATCATCACTGATCACAACATTATCTATTTATTGCCTTTTTCGTTACATATTTTCTTTATATGCCATTCCTTAATTTTCTTCTATCTTTTCCAGTTCTGTTTTTATATTTGCTTTTTGTTTTACTTCCTAAAGATCTTAAGATCAGATTACCTAACATATAGCTTCTTTGCTTTCTCTTGCAGTATAAAGGAGGCAGCTTTAAAATGTGTGGCATACAGAGACATCACGCATGCCTTGATCTTGCAATGCCAGATGGTAACATGAACTTTGGTAATGTCAGATCATGGTATCAAAATATGAATGGTGAAGATTAATCATTTTGGAAGAAGATATAAGAGTGAAATTGATGGCCAAGAACTATAGTGGTACCTGCTTAATTAAGACACAAAATCCTGCAATATTTTTAAGGATTTTAGCCACTTTAAAGAATTTATAAAGTGTGGGAGAGTTTAGAGAATAACAAGTTTTTGAAGGAAGCATTGAGCGAAAATTTTCAGGTAACTTTTGGAAGAAGATATAAGAGTGAAATTGATGGCCAAGGGTTCTAGTGGTATCTGCTAAATTAAGACACTAATCCTGCAATATTTTAAAGGATTTTAGCCACTTTAAAGAATTTATAAAGTGTGGAAGAGTTTAGAGAATAACAAGTTTTTGAAGGAAGCATTTACCAAAAATTTTCAGGTAACTTAATAGAGATTTTCACTTTTGCATAAGTCGTTTGGAGTACTGTAGATAAACTTTAGGGATAAACTTTAGTAGAAGAATTTGTACTTGGTTTGTAGACACAGTATTGTATTCTTTGGTCTCTAATAAATGGAGGATGGGGGCTGGGGTGGGGTGGGGTTAAGATGTTTATTAATTTTTGGAACTTTTCCAACCTGTCCAGAGCTTATTAGAACACCCACTTATTAATTTTGGAAATCAGCTGAAAAATGTGATTCATTTTTACACAATTTATTTGACGATGATTTTAAGCGATTTAAAGATTTCTAAAGGCTAAAAATGTGCCTTATGTTGATATCTTTTCTGTTTTAGTTTCATTTTACAACTATTAGAATTATTTTTAAAAAATGGTCCTAACTACCCCATTTAATACAGCTCCCCCATTAATTAATTTTTGAAATGGTTTCTGACCCCCATTTATTTCACCATTTATTAGATACCAAAGAGTACGTGAAAATGTATTGCATTCCTTCGTCCGAGGTCACAAACAGGTATCCTTAAACGTAACAGGTAATTTTGCTTACCAGGTGTGAATTTACGCTAAGATTGCTGCAGCCTTATGTCTGGAACCCCTGTAGGGATGTCAAACAAAGCAAATGACATCCCAAATTTCTCTTCCTCAATGGTATGGGACCATGGTGCAATGGCTAGCACATCACGTTGCAACCACAAAGGACGGGGTTTGATTCCTGGTGGTTCTGCGTTTCGACCATTAAGATTTTCATCCTATGCCATCATCCAATCGTATCAACCTTAAGGGCTGCAGCAATCTAGGATATATGGAGCATGCCCCCCTTTTCGCTACAAGTATTCATGTGTCCCCTGTTGAGTTAGCTCGGACAATAAAAGTGACATAAGAAAACTATTTGTTCTAAATTATTCATCTAGGAAAGCTGGTGAAGCATGGCTTATGTGTGTTTGTTTACTTCCCTGTTGTTAGGGCTATTTTTGTTTTATACGACAATTTTGCCAAATTTTATCTTAGATATTTATATAACGTTATGATTTAAAGAATTTTGGGAATAGTTATATTATTTGTGCTAGAGGGGATCATGTGTCTCAAACATTTGTACAATGAATTGGTTCCAGTAGCCGGATTGGTTCCCCTTTACAGACACAAAGGAGAAGTCTTAGCCTTCTTATATCTAATTCGTTGGTAAAAATGGTGTTACTGACTTAGTGGGAGAGGAGCTGGGAGTCTTGTAGTTTGTAGTTAAGTTTTCAAAGGCCTGGAGGAAATTTCGTATCGTGACGTGCAAGTGACGATTTAAGCGGCTATTTTGAATTAGCTACACGATTATTGAAATGTATATGAATTATTTTCGGAATGATTTAGCGATCTTAAGTTAAGGTTTTTAGTGTTAGTCAGATATAAAGCGTGTATATATGACGTGTTAGTAAAATATAAAAAAAACTAGCCGACTTCAGTTGTCAACAGGTAGCATTATAATGTTGTAAACGTTCTATTTGAAGCTGCTTGTTATAAATAGAATTACCCTGCCAAGGGTTTAATTTCTACTAATAGATGTGTGATCTTTTGCGAGTACCACGTTTTATGATTTAAAGCTAATTTTGCAATTTTAAGTAAATGAAACTCCCTGCTCCGCGTTTTTAAACTTAAATCATGGTCGCGTAATCGTTGGGAATTTTGAAGAAAAACTTACATCAGTTTTGTATCTTATTTGTTCTCCATTCTATCAAAAGTGGCATAAGATATTTTGTTGCCGGATGCGTTAGATTGGTAGACTACATCGGCTGTCTAACTGTGCTGTAGCGTATATGTCAAGATAACACCACTGGAATGTGTGTAACCTCTTTTACGAGTACCACGTTTTATGATTTAAAGCTAATTTTGCAATTTTAAGTAAATGAAACTCCCTGCTCCGCGTTTTTAAAC
>JAAAKM020002592.1:0-12791 GCA_010016025.2 Alatinidae sp. Z8VKAUB7J3 | reverse complement strand
GAAGCTAGCCAGGGCGACAACGAAGAAGCATGCAAGCTCTTTTTGGAAGCAGTGGGTCGTACTAGCCAGCGTGCAGCACATTACGCCGGATGGTGCCTTGAATTTGGCCATGCAGGCGCTGGAATGAACCGTGAAACGGCATTGCGGCTTGCGGGCCGGTTTTATAGAGCTGCAGCCGAGGTCGGTTGGGCTGACTCAATCGCGGCATTAGCGCGATTGGGAGTGGATCTTAAGTAGTGACGCATTGGACAGCCGACCGACTAAATCAGAGGTCAACACCTACAAGAAGCTGAAGTGACTTGCCCCAAATCCCGCGATCAGCATTAATGCCTGAATGGAACGTAAGGTGAACAAAATTGTGCTCGGCCCGCGATACAATCTCCGGGTCGAGGACTTCTCGGATCACCATGTGCTGATTGTTCAATGCCAGAAATGCGGACATGAAGGCATTGTTCCTGCAAGACTGCTCAAGCAAAAGGCACCTGCCCATGAGCGCATCCTGGACATGTCCTGGCGACTCCGGTGCGTGAAATGTCGACTGAAGAATTGCTGTCATTGGCAGACTGGGGAGGTTGACTCCGATGGCAACAGGGTAGGTGATTGATGTCAACAACCAGGGCTTGCTGAACCACATTTGCGTTCCTGGCAGTCTCAATTTGGTCGTTAGCGTGTTGTTAGGGGCGATGAGCTAGTGTGTTTGACCGATGCATCTAGTTGATCGATCAAATGAGTAGTATTCGTCAGAACTCACTGATTTTTCTTGCGACTTCGCTCGTTGCAATGCCGGCCGTTGGAGCTCTTGTTCTATACAAAGTAACTGGAAATCCGTATCTGCGACCTCTCGCAGTATCCAAGGAGATCATCGCAGCAATCGACAGACCGATCCAAGCGATTTCAATCGAAGTTCGTGTGGAATACGGCGTTGATCGAAGAGTATCACCGTCAAAACCGAAATTGCGCAAGCTCATTTCCGAAACTTTATCGACCCACACTGACGCATTCCATTTTCAGTTTGTCGACACGAGCGGTGACGACATCGAAATCACATTTGTTGTTGGTCCAAATGAATACGGGCCCCATCCACCCAGCAATGTGGGGAAGGGTATACTCTCTGCACTTGATGCCTTGGAGTACACACAACGAGATGAGCGAAAGACCAGATAGTAGACGTCTGATTTTGGATGCAGGGCTGACGTAACCCGGATGCTCTACGCTGACACCCGTGTGGGCGCAGGAAGCTCACCCTGATTGCCAACATGTCAGTTCGAACCCAGTATGGACGAATGTGCAATCTACACTCAAACCTCACGACACACGAAGCAATGCGACAGTTGTTCGACGTAAGCGCGGCGAATTCCAACCTAGGTAACATGCCTGCCTTGGCCGCAATCTACCCGAAATACGAGGCACCGATTGTTGCGATTGGGAAATCGGGCGAACGCGAGTTGGTTCGGTCAAGCTGGGGCTTTCTGACACCCAACAAAAGCAAGAAGAGCGGCAACTGGTTGAAGCCGCAAGCATGGAACAACACCCGCGATGACAAGATTCGAACGTCAGGTTTATGGCGTGCGTCATTCGAAGAGCGACGTTGCTTAATCCCGGCAACGGCATATGCCGAAACAACCGGACGAAACCCGGCCACCTATCACTGGTTCAAACCAGCTGAGGCGGAGGCGTTCGCTTTTGCGGGAATCTGGCAATACCGAAGGGGTTTGGTCGGCGACACCGAAGTAGATGGAGTGTTCCATTCAATGGTCACCACATGCCCAAATGAGTTTGCATCGAAATATCACACTCGCATGCCTGTCATTCTCAACGCGAGCGACTATGAGGCTTGGTTGTGCGCCGACCCTGATGACGCGTTTGATCTTCTGAGACCGTATGAGGGCGTTCTGGAGCTCATTGATGAAGGTGTCGGGATGACGAACGAGCCGAGCGCCGGGTAAGGAACCGAAGAGGGGTTAGAGAGATGCGACATTGGAGCGACCAGCAGTTCCGAGAAGCGGGGTGGATTTGGGTGTTGCGCGGAGAGAGCGGATTAGCAGTTGCCTGCACTGTAGATCCCAGGGATGCAAGAGTTTGGGCGCTTGAAATGCGCGGACATGTCGTCTCTCTCGCCGAGCCGACAGAAGACTAAGAACGCTGCATCTCATTCATGCGAAGTAGTGGATAGGCTCCGACCGCTGTAACTATTTCGGCAAGAGGCCTGTGCGAGTATTTTGCGCGGAAGTTACAGATAACAAAAATCTATATCGTTTATTGCTTCGTAACCATCGCTTGATAACTCGCATTAATCGATTGGCAACACGCGAGTAGGTTATGCGAAACGTTCTTGTTTGCGCCGTGGTTCTTGGCGCCATTGCTTCATTGTCCAATGCAGCAACCCAGGAGGAAAAGGACGCATTTCGCCGCCCACTGTCGATCCCCTTTCCCGCAGACGCGCCTTACGATTTTGAGATAGCAACTTTGGGAAAGATGCTGTTCTTCGATCCGCGCCTTTCTGGGGCTCAAAACATGAGCTGTGCCAGCTGTCACAATCCGTCCTTTGGATGGGAGACGCCGGTGGATTTGGCTGTCGGCGCAGCCAATCTACCGTTGCCGCGGCATGCACCAACTGTCCTCAACAGCGCTTGGATTAGTCCATTCTTTTGGGATGGTCGTGCAACAACCTTGGAAGAACAGGCAGCTGGACCGATTACCGCAGAAATGGAAATGAATGCCGAATTTGAGGATGTGATCACACGTTTGTCTCAAATTGATGAGTATGTGCAATGGTTCGAAATTGCATTCCCACGAGATGGACTCACCGAAGCGAATATTTTGCGTTCAATCGCCACGTATGAGCGGACTGTGGTATCAGGTTGGTCGCGATTTGACCGATGGATTGAAGGAGACAACGGCGCGCTAACAGAGCAAGAAATTCGTGGCTTTGAGCTTTTTGTTGGTGAAGCGCAGTGCAGCCGTTGCCACTCCGGCTGGAACATGACTGACAATGAGTTTCATGACATTGGGCTCGTGTCTGAGGACATAGGACGAGCAGCCATATCTGAGGGCACATTGTCTCAGGAGTATTCTTTCAAGACACCTGGATTGCGCAACATCGCCGTAAGAGCACCGTACATGCACGATGGCCAAATCGCGACGATGCCCGAGGTAATTGAGCACTACGCTTCTGGTGGCGTCGACCGTCCATCACGGGATCCACTGATGACAACGTTTGAGCTAACAGAAACCGATGTCACAGATTTGGTCGCCTTTCTGGCTACACTGACCGAAGAGCGTACAGACGTTCCAACACCGATTCTTCCGGCGAATTGATCATACAATGTCTATCAAACGTCGCATCTTGCTCGCTGTCCTTGCCGTCACTTTCACGGGACTATTCGCTGCAACAGCAACTGGGTTCATGGCAATACACTCGGCAAGTCAAAAGGATCGGATCGTTGCGTCTTCCTTATCGAGAATGGTGATCGCGGAAGAAATCTTATCGACAATTGAGTTGGCCGAAGATGAGCTTGCCAATGTTCTTGCCATGACACGCCTACGCAGTGCGAAATCGGCGACTGACGACGTCAATAGGCATGTTGGGACCATTCTCGAGAGAATTGAACTGCTGAGCGTGAATTCGACAAGCGAAGAGCTCGATGATCACATCGCGGACTTGAGAAACGCAGTGCAAACATGGCACACAGGCGCGCTCAACTTGCTCGGACAAGGAAATGGTTTGAGCATTCCCACGCCAGAGAGCCACCAACGAAACGGTGATGCACTTCTCGAGATTGGTCAACAGATTCAAGACACGGTCAGACGAGTTGCGAATGAGATGACAAATGCACAGTCGGCACGTCTTGAATTCAGACTGGCCGCATTGATGGGGGTTGGCTTCGTATTTATTGTGGCTTCGTTTGGTTTCGCCCTCACAGTTGCAACCCGAATTTCAAGCGCTACACGCGCCCAGACCTCACGCCTATGCATAATGGCTGGCCGCGAAGATCAATTGAACAGTGACGTAGCCGACGAGTTGATGCAAACCAAGAATGCCGTCGATAGCCTCGAGCGTGAGCTAGAATCCTTCAAATCATCGATGAGCCTTGTCGTGGCAAAGGCAACCAGGGGCGAATTGGATGCCCGGGTCGAGGAGACTGCCGCCCAGGTGGAACTGCGCCGCATTGCGTGTTTGGTCAATGAATTGCTTGATACGATATCGAACACTACTGAGGAGACTTCTAGCTTTCTGAAGGCATTCGCCGATGGGGACTTAAGTGCTCGTATGGTCGGTGACTACGCAGGCGTATTTGAGGACCTTCGAGAGAATGGAAACAAAACTGGCGAAAAACTGGCAGAACTCATAACTGAAATCCAGATCACCATTGGTGACATGCAAATCGGGCTCGACGAAATCCGTCATGTAGCGACCGACTTGTCCGTGAGTACAAAGCTGCAAGCCGATCAGTTGCAAAATGCGTCACAGACAATTGTGGCATTGGCCAAGACCGTTACTGCAAATGCGGAGCATGCCGAGAACGCGTCGAAACTCTCGAAAGAAACGGCGGCTGTGGCCTCGGACGGTGCCACCGTTGCGACTGAGGCCGTTTCCGAAATGGAAGATGCACATTCCAACTCTTCGAAGATTTCGGACGTTACCAGTTCGGTCGACGACATTGCGTTCCAAACTCAATTACTTGCTCTCAACGCGGCAGTCGAAGCTGCGCGTGTCGGCGACGCCGGAAAGGGGTTTGCCGTCGTTGCCACGGAAATTCGCTCGCTTGCGGTTCAGGCGAGCGCTGCCTCCACAGATATTGAAGGAATGATCGCGATTGGTGCCAACAGCGTTGAACGCGGGCTTAAGTCGGTCGCATCAACAGGGGAAGCGCTCAACAACATTGAAACAGCGGTAAAAGATGTGGTGACCACAATTAGCGACATAACGCGTGCCGGCCGCGAGCAATCCGTGGGGATCAATGAAGTTAGCCAGACAGTTCAGGGATTAGAAGACGAGACGGATAAGAATGCCAAAATGGCAGCAGACAGCGCTGCTGCGGTCGACAAACTGTCTGAGCAGGCTATCGAACTCACTGCACTCGTATCCTATTTTACAATCTCAAAGCAGCGTGACGCGAAAGTAGCCTGAACAACAATTCTTTCATTGGATGCCGGTCACTCTCAGCCCTGATCAATACGAACCTGATTGCGCAATGAACCGGATGAAGCGTTTGGCCTCCCGCGATTGTACGAGGGCAGCCTTGAGGTCATCGGTGAAAGTGTTGCGATGACGAATGACCCAATTGCGAATTCGACCCCAGTCTAATCCACGGTAGCCAAGAAACATCGGCGAAAATCAAAATCTTGGTACACTTTATGCTGATGCCGTGAATCCGTCTCAAAGAAACGAACAAGAACAGTTTTAGATAAGTTATGGTCAAAAAGCTGCTTGGCTTAACAATTACTCCGCTTCTAGGGACTACGTGGAGCACCCAACAGGATCATTGTTCTGGTGGAAATCTGTGCCAACAAGTTTTAACGATCAGTTCTTTACATTTGATCCCGCCAATCCGCCGGCGGTCGGAACTCCTGTCGATTATAGCAAGTTCACCCTGACCGATCAAAACGATGATGGAGATATTGACCAATTCGATAATGATGCTGTTGCGGGTCTTGATGTAACGGCAACATGGCCAGGAGACACGGTAACGATAGACGTGCCTGGAGTTGGAAACGTCACTTACTCCGGGACGACGGTGTACATAAGCGACGGCAGTGTGATTTTCACACCAACCGACGGCCAAATTTTGCAGGCCGGTGACTTCGTTTCTTCCACATTCGTAACCGTTGAAGGTCCTCTTCTGACTAATCAGCTTGGTCCTCCATGTTTCACTCCTGGGACCGAGATTCTGACACAGCACGGTCCGCGTGCAATCGAGCTTCTCAGACCAGGACATACTGTTCTTTCTTATGACCGAGGTCCAATTGAACTGTTGCACGTACGCGAACGCAAAATCGGCCTCGATGAGCTTCGAAAGAACCCAAGAAAAGCACCAGTAGTCATTCCGGGTTCGGCATTTGGAGACCCTTCGACCCGAGCAGACCTCTTGGTATCACCTCAACACAGGATACTAATTCGTTCTAAAACATGCCTTCGAATGTTTGGACACAACGAGATATTGGCTCCCGCCGCGCAATTGATCGGTTTTGCAGGCATTCATCGATCCAAACCCGTCGACACTGTGAAGTACATGCATCTCTTATTCGATCACCATGCGATAGTCTTCGCCAACGGCTCGCTGACAGAGAGCTTGTTTCTCGGACCCAATGCTCGGCTTGATTTCGGTAGAATTGAACTTGCGTCGATGTTTGCTGTCGAAGATTCGTCATTTTCCTGGATGATGAAACCCGCCCGACAATTCATAGCTGGAAGACCTCTGAAGACGCTCCTGAGACGTCACGCAAAAAACAACAAGCTTTTGATTGATGGAGCCAATCATTCGGCAAAAGCTCTGACCATACCGCTTCTACAAACTGAGCTGTCGTGAGATGTGAACGAGGACCTCCGCATTCGGTGCAGCAGCAACAATCGGTGGGTTTCGGATTTCTCCGTTTGGTCAACATCCTCATCTCCGAATTTGGATCCTCTAGCGGCTTAACACATTTGCAACCATTCTCGACCAGAAGTTGTTTCAGTAGCTGCTCCTCTTTGACTGGGCCTGGGGCGCAGCCGCCAAGTGAAAACCGGGCTGCCTGATCCTCGATACCTGAACTTTAGGTAGCTCGGTTTTCGCATTCTATTTCTCACAAAGTAATGCAGTTACTCCAGCATCGTTGCGGCTATTTTGGGTGAAAGGCCTGGCGAACCCAGAAGTATATCCGTGTAGCCAGGAACCGGTCCCAACACGAACATCTCATCCGCATCACCGCGTCGCGCGGACCAATCACTCGCCAAGGGACCGATGCCACGGCGGCTGGAAGATTGAAATGTGCCACCATTTATCATTAGCCAAACGTGACCTACTTGCAGCTTCTTACGTTGACCCTTGTCGTTCATTACGATTTCGCCGTCTTTTCGGAAAGGAATGGTCTTCCGAAAGCCGACCCTCAACATGTCATCGCTGCGTCGGCTCTCACCGGCCATCCTATTAGCATCTATCTCTCGGTAATTCAGTTGCTTCAATCGTGAGCGTTGTTTGTCTGAGCCACCTGGAAGGGTCAGCGTTCCGCGGCTTGCTCTGGCTAGCACGTATCTCACAAATCCTGAGCAATCCACACCTGCTCCTGAATAGTGTCCCGGATCTCGGTCTGGGTTTAGCTTCCCACTTCCTTC
This sequence comes from Alatinidae sp. Z8VKAUB7J3, assembly GCA_010016025.2. Lineage (NCBI taxonomy): Eukaryota > Metazoa > Cnidaria > Cubozoa > Carybdeida > Alatinidae > Alatinidae sp. Z8VKAUB7J3. The sequence continues at coordinate 5,476 of JAAAKM020002592.1, read as the reverse complement.
AGCGCGTTTGTAGTGCATCCCTCCTTCAAGAAGGTAGTGCCAGTCTTGGAGAAGGATTTCGGCATGAAAAAGAGTTGTACGCATCTATCAATCCTAAAAATCGTCACCCGCGTTAATTTAATCGAGAGTACACAAATTCACCTCGTCTGCCAAATTGGCTATTCAGAAGTGCCTTGGTCATCCTGGATGCAATAATAGGCACTGACCAGGCGATCATCGCCACGCTTTAACCCGTTCGCAACAATTCTCAGCCAAAACGATTCACGGTAACTGCGATCCGTTGTGTGGAAATGTTGGACGCTTGCTGCCACGCGAAAGCCGGGCTGTCTGATGCTCGATTCCTGGAATTCGGCCGCCCGGTTTTCGCCCTTCCCCCCCAAAAAAAATCCGCCCGCGAAGTTTACCAAAATTTAACCATGATCATTGAGCTTGTTGAAACGGAACTCACGCCTTCGATTTAGCGTTTTTCAGGTTGCGCTATTAGAACAGTTCGAAGTGTGACGCAGAGAAGAGAGCTTGTCCGTTCACTAAACGACGAGGCATGTGATGAGCTCTCTTTTCTGCAATCCGCCGATCAACCGGCGATAGGGATTGCCCCACTTGTTCTCTGCGAACAGCAGTTCAGCGTACATAACTGGATCGACCATAGCGGAGGCCAGATCATGGCGTTCTTGCACCGAGCCGCCTGCCATATTTGGCAACGTGTTCGAACAGCTCGCGGATGGCGTTTTCGTCGCCAAACTCAGGCTCTGGTGGTTCGCCGTCGCCGGTCCAAGGGATTGGCAATACATCGCTTGCAGGCATTGAATGCTGGCGACTGAACAACTGAACAGCACGCTCCCGTTCCGCATATGTGAGGTCGCGCCTGTGCCAGAAAAATGCAGTCCGTTGGTCGCTGGATTTGCCCTCGAGTTTTGAAATCCGGTTCGTCAGTTTAGCGGTCATGATACTCGCTCCATCAAGTCGATAGACGCTTGGACCGTTTTCGCCCGCTCGCGTAAACTGTCGTCAGTTTCATCCGGTGCGCGAAACAGGCTATATGCGCCAACCCTGCAGATGCCGCAGAGCTTACGCTGACCCGGTCCGCCGTTTTTGGCGACATCGACGGTGTATCGTTCGATGATCAAGGGATCGGCATTTATAGGTCGGTTTACTTCAAGCAGACTGATCCTGTTCTCAAGACCTTTCATATGCGTTCTCCAGTTCAGTTACGCGACGCTCCAAATCCGCGGTTTCAAGTGTTTTTCGATAGCCTTCGATAAGGGCCATGACGCTCGCTCCTTCAAGCGGTGTGATTTCGCCCGATGACACAGCTTCCACGACGGATTTTGCGCCGGTGGACGCATCCGCGATGTTATCCATCGGAGGCAGGTCAAAGCAGATTGGCGCATCTTTGCGAACTGGCGCGATGCGCTCCAGGCAAAGCCGGAGAGCCGCTGCATCGCCTTCCAGGGCTTTGTCTATGGCCGCTTGAGTCAGAGCTTCCTTCTGACCTTCCAGGAGGTTTTCGACGGCTTTGGTGGCCTTATGGCGCGAACCTTTGGGCTTGCCAGGGTTGCCAATGGCAAACGTGCCGTCTGGGTTTCTGTCATCCGAACTTGAACCGCTATTTCGGGTCATACGTCCCCCTTTGATTTTCAACAACTTGGAGATGTGCTATTGCAGGATCATGAACGCGTTCGCCGCCATACTCATCGTTTCCGCCATGGTATTCTTTGTCGAATGGATCGATCACCGAGCATTGAAACGGGATGCGGATCGGCATCGTGAGCAATGGTTGCCAAAGGGCGTCGTTGAAGCTCCCAAATGGCTCCTGAGTGCCGAGAAGCACTTTGGCTGGGACAAACCAAGCTGGATTGCCACGGCCACTGAGCGCTTGCTGGAGCGCGTTGTGGGTCAACGCCGTCACTGAGCCAAGCTCCCGGCCAGAAGCCCACCCAGAAGCCCTGCTTCCCCCGTTGAAGGCGGCTCCGGGCGCGCAAACCCGCTTACAGTGTCGAGTAGGCGCTCGCTTCCGCGTTTCGCGCTCTTCTGTGCGCCTGCATGTGCAAGGCCTCCAACAGCACCAACACCCAGGGTCGCCGGGTCAATCATCGCACCATAGGCTGCCAGCGCCGTCATCAAGCCATTGCCGCCCGGAGCCATTTTGGAGACGCCACGAAGCGCGTTCTCTGCGTTTGTTCCCTCAACAAAATGTTCCATCAGGGCGATTTCGTCTGCGTCGAACCATTTGGCCCGCCTGGGATCGACCACAATCGAGACAATGGCCTGACGGTATTTGTTCACAAGGTTTCCGCCGGAACCGACTGCCGCAGTTTGCAGGCGCGCCTTGCGGAACGCGAGGTCGAGCATTTCGGCCTTTTTGAAACGTGAATTCGCCCCGCGCGCTACCTTCATCAATTCGCTGGTCTCAGCCCGCGTCGCCACGAGGTCATCGATTTGACCGATCAGGTCGAGAATGAGCGGTTCGTCGGTGCGCTCGTATCGGCTCCACATTGATTGCCGCAACTTGTCGAGGCGGCCAAGGGTCACTTCCTCGCCTGCGCGCCTCTCCAGCGTCCGAAGCGCCGAAGCTGTGCCGGTGTCGGCAATGTCGTCAAAATCAGCATCGTTCAGAAGTGCCAGCGACCTGTCGAACAGGTCGCGCATCTCATCCGGTGAGAACTTCTCACCTGCATCCTCAACTGCGGAGTACGCCTTGGTCTTAACGTCCTTCAGGTTGGCAACTGTCGGACGCTCAACTGTCTTCGCGAAGGTACGACCAAATCCCGCAGGAAGATGCCGTCGGACTTCCGCGGGTACTGCCTTCTCAAATGCTCGAGGAGCGACGCGTGTGGCTCCGGCAAAGGTTGTGGAAAGCAATCCGCCTGTTGCCGCGGACCGCAATGCATTGACGGATCGTGCACTTGCGTCTCCCTCGCCGCGGGCAAAGCCTTCCAGCCCGGCTACACCCGCACCTGTGACCGCTGTGCCTTTGATCGATTTAGCGGGCTTCACCAGCTTGCCTAAGGGGCCGAGAACGCCACCTACAAGTTCACTTGCAATTGTTGTGCCGAGATATTCTGAGACGGCTGCATCTTGCTTTGCACGCATGGCCTCGCGAATGTACGTGCCTTCCGCGGGGCCTCCCGTCAGACGCCCGATGCCTCCAAGGATTTCGTCCGATGTACCAACCGTGAAGCCCTGAAGATAGCCAAGCCCGGTCGCCGTGGCCGGTCCCTGCTCCTGTTTGAATTTGTTCGTAAGCAATTCCCGGTTCGTCATCTGGCCAGTCTGCGTGTTCTTGAAAAAGCCCTCGGGCACCTGTGGCCTCGCCTGCTCAATCATCCCTTCGAAATGCTCGACCGCGGCGGTGTCATTGGCACGTTGAGCGGCAGTTCTTGCTGCCTCCAGTTGAGGCAACATTGGGGCCTTCGCATTGGCTTCATGTTCCTTGCCAAGGAAGAACTCAACGGCTTTCTGATCTCCGGCTTTCAATGCGCGGTTGGCGGCATCACGGTAGTCTTGTGCACTGAGTTCGCTCATTAGTTCGCCTCCAGATACTTTTGGAATTCGGACGGAATGGGAGCCGCAGGTTGGACATCTTCTTCGCCAAAGATTGCAAAGTCAGCCATGCTCGGAAGCTTTCCGTCCCAGCCCTTTAGGGTTCCATGCCTGCTAAAGTAGTTTGCGGCAGAGGCCTTTTGTTCATAAGCCAATTCCACCTGACGTATGAGCCGGTCCAACCGCGCCAAATTGGCTTCTTCGCCGAGCAGTGGATTGTACGCACGACGAATAAGTTGCTACCCTTCTTTCTGCGCAAATTGTCCGCCGAGGATCTCACGAAGGTTGCGCTGAACCACTTCCTCGACCTGCTCACGCACGTCGATGGCGTTTGGGTTTGCGATGGCGGCAATGCCGTCAGGTAATGATCCCACAAACGGCCCGGAGACATTTCCTGCGTCTCCACTCGCTATCCGGTGGCGAACCTCTTTGAGCTGCGCCAAGTTCTTCGCAGCATCTGCTGCGCCGCTGGTCGAGAACTGAGCGAGTTCCTTCGCCACCTCCTTGTCGAACATCTCTTCGCCAGGAAGTATTGGAGCGAGGTTGTTGGTGATGTTCGGTGCGCCCGACTTTCGGATTTCCTTTTGGTACTCCAGAAACGTGCCAGTGTATCCCTGAAGCTTAGCCAATTCGTACTGACGCTCGAGTGCAGTCGCCACCGGTGGCTCATTGGGCGAGCGATAATCACCGACAATCTTGCTGGTGCGCTTGTTCACAAGCTGACCATTGATCACGATGACATCTTCGGCAGGATCGCGCGTCGGCGTCAGTGCAATTTGCATCGCCATCTGAGCATCAACCGCGCCGCTGGCAACGCCTTGCGCCAAATCGGCGTGGCCGCGGTTTGCCAGCCATTCCGCTGTCTGGTTGCGGCTTTTCGCTTTCGCGCTGGTGTCGAGTGTTGATTGAGCGTTCGCGATAATCCCTTGATTGGGGTTCTGCGTCATTCCCTCGAGGGCCATCTGCAATTTTGCCACACGCTCAGGGCTGAAGAACTTATGCGCTTTCGGGCTTAGAAACTGTCCGAGAAAGCCTTGTTGCGACTGTTCGCTTGGTGGTGCTGTAATCATGGAGTTATTTCCTTCGCTGCCTGTGAGAATTGCGTCGCCGGACCCGCCCGAGATGGGTACTCCGTAAGCTGCCTGGAGCCAGTCAGGGGCATTTGCACCCTTGCCGTCCGCTCCCCAGACAGCCGGTTTTCCAAACCCGATATGCATCGAGCCAGGGCGCATATATCCCGGACCCGCACCGAAGCCGGTGACGCCGTTTACCTTCGCACGCTGTACGATTTGTTCGAAAAGAGGTCGGTCATTGAGGTCGGCCCAATCCAGCCGTCGTCCATCCTTGTAAAAGAACACATCTGCTGCATTCCCATGGTCGTGGCGGGTTGACCCAACACGTGGATGCCCTGAACCTTTGCCGTGCTGCCCTCCCGAGAACACCTCCATCTGCACACCCATCTCTGGCAGAAACGACAGTGCGCCGATAAGCCGCTCGGAAAGGGGTTGGCTGCGGATTGCACCTTGGTTGTTATATTTAAGCCAGTTCATCAGTGGAGCTCCTCAATGGGTGGTCGGATGAGGCAAAGAGGCAGCTTCGCAGTCTCCGCGGTGTAGATTTCGGCATAGCGGCGCATGATCGCAGCGATGTCGTGCGGACCGAATTCCGGCAACGTCGCAGCGAAATTGAGAAAGTCCGTCACCGAGCGTTCGGCGATGGTCGGCCTGAGAGCCTCGATCAGTTCGTCGATCACGCATTCTGGGATTGGTTCAAAGTCATCATCGTGCATTTGATGCCCTCCGCGCTTCTCGGGCCAGTTCGCTCCGTTGGGTCGAAGCGAGAGGCGCAAATATGTCGCCGTGGCACTTTGAGTTTTTTTTGCGGCTCAAACGCGACCCACCCGCCTCGCCACTTGAAAGCGGTCGGTCGGGTC
>JAAAKM020002591.1:3239-13285 GCA_010016025.2 Alatinidae sp. Z8VKAUB7J3 | reverse complement strand
CTCTCGGACTAGTCCGTCATAGAGAAGAATTCCAATTAACCTTCACACAGGTAAGTGCTTGTTTAATTTTCAAATTTCTACGGACCTGGTGGGCATTTGACAAAGGATAGGATTGGCACTCGTGTCTAACACAAACTACAACTAACGGCGGGGGAATATTTGCCCTGCGTCCGAAGGCAGCTTACCATCTTTTTTACTTTCTCGATGGATAGCTAATTTTTCGTAATGTAACTTTCAGAAAGTAAAAAAATAGAAATATTCTACCGTAACAAGTATGGAAATTAATATACACAGAAGGATCATTTAATAGGTACGTAACTGTAACATCATCAGTTTTGACCGACCCAATTTTCTTTTAACTCTGCGTAACGTTGACGCAGAAAGAGTAGCCCACTTCCGTTAAACAACGCCTCAATCCAGTCACCCCTTACCGTTACATAGCTATTGAACGACCCCTTAAAGCACAAAAAAGTGATATCTTTATTTACTAATGCTGAACACCCTAATTATTTAAATATGATTGCAGTCTAACCAGCTTATATAAAATCGAGGGACAATCCTTACAAATATCTAATAATTAAACAATATTAAATATCAAGACAGCAAGGAGCATGCTAAGGAATCAAGGAACTTATTCCATAGACAGTGTGTCTGCTAGCTGTCCCGTGCTACATTTTTGTCCACTAATTCGTATGTTTGACAGCAATCCGCTAATCCGTCCCACATATCTACCATCGGCGCCCTGGCTGAATTTTGTAGTCGTTTTTCTGTAGCCTGCCCAGCCCAAGTCTCCATTGTGCTTGCTAAACTGTGCTTTGTGAATAGCACCTTGACAAATAGACGTTTTGATGGCAACATAACGCGCCATAAAGCAGGTGATCATTCGAAAAATAGAAACCCGAATAAAAGGTTTTGGTCCTTTATTGGGTGTGTCTGTGTTACTGAGTTGTTATATATAATCGTAAGCTGAGACGTACCCATGATTCTCCTTTTCAAGGGAAAATAAGAAGATGGACCTTACCTTCCTTTGCGCAATCAAAGTTTTTAGCAATGGTGATCCTGAAGATGAATAATTGCAAATTGAACAAGAATTTGCAGAACGGTTACGTATGGGTTTGTGTCTTGTTGGAGTTTGTGACCGGGCTTTGTAACTCTGTTACGAGAGTTTCCATGTTTCTGCCTTTGTGATAAGGTTCCTGTTGCAGTTTTGGCCTGCGTTTTAAGGACTGATACCATGTTAGCAGTCCCTCTTGTAAAACTTTTTCTTTCTTATTAGACGTATGATCTTTGGAACTGAAGGTGGGGCGGCAAGGAGGGCAGTTTCCCTATCCTCCCTCCGTCGCTACTGGTAAGTATTTAAGAAAAGTAATGTTAGCATTGTTTTCATTACCTCACCAGAACACTGTTCCCACATGTTGCGCTATCGGTGGAGCCACCATGAAAGAGTATTTAGATCATTCGACTCATGACCCGATGGTTATAGGTTCAATCCTGAAGATGGAAGAAATATCTCTCAAAACGTAGCTCAGAAAAAGACTCATTTCATGGTAAACTTTATCATCTATTTAAAGCGGTGGTAACAAGTATCTTGGAAAGGGGCATTACTACGGAAACTAATACTACATTGAATCCATCTTGATTTTCTTGGCTCCATTATTTTTAGCATACAAAGATTATCTAATATGACATCACAAATCTACAGGGACACAGCCAAATCCTTTTCGGAATCTCTTGCAGCCTTCATAACCAATTACGTTACAAGTTGTTTGCCTAAAAGATTTTGCAAATCCGTGCTTTTGAACACAATACTTGTTGTGGAAATTTTCTTGCCATTTGACATGCCCACTGACATTTCCCGTGATGGATGTTGCTCGGTAAACGGGGTTACAAACAAACAATAAATCTATCACGGAAATGTTATCTATTACCATAGTTGGCCATTTGTAACCTCCGCTATTGGACTTGAAACCTCTTGTAGATAGCCTATTAACATTGAATGACAAACGTCTGAAACATTCTTGATGTCCGTACTCCCATTCGTCTGGTAAAACTTTCTGAATGGCCTATTGGTAAATGTAAAGAACAGAATGGTGTGCTTTAGAATTGTGCAGCAGCTTTATTTGCTACTGTGTGTTCAATAACCATTAACCTTTTGTACTTGATTTGTTGTTCAGAAAACAAGTGTAGAAAGGCAGCAAAAATACAGCAAACCACCCTTTGTCAGCAAAAAAGTGTCTTTTTTTTTCTTCCTCTTCCTCTTCCTCTTCCTCTTCTTCTTTTTCTTTTTCTTCTTCTTCTTCTTTCTCATCATTTTTATTCAACTAACTTGCCAGATTGGGGGCAGTGCTCCCCTCTTCCACATAATGTCCTCCGCTCCTTTAACCCACTCATGTTGCCAGCCTATCGCTATGTTGGTTCTGATAATCTTCTCCCACAATCCACCTCAATTTCCATTGCTTGTCACATCCAGCTCTCAGCATCCATTCTCGGCTCATGATCATACAACCTCAATCTTCTACTTCCTATCTTGACCGATGACTTTTCTACACCTGGCTCTTCTCTCTGACTGTTTGCAATTATGGAAACGCATGTTGTTTCATATTTTCACTGCCAACTTCTTTTTAATTCGATGCAGCTATGGATGTTGGGCAGGGTTTACAGGATTAATTAAAGTGACAGCAGGGAATGTTTGTATCTTATTACGGGAGCTTTTAATTAGGACTTCATCATTTTAGATTAAACATCTTTTAATAGGCCATTGTGTCCATGGACAAATAAGTCATTTGAGCTTGTGTTGTGGATACCGAATTAGTATAAATCAAACTGGCATAGCAGCTCTTTCATTGTTAGGAATATTTGATCTGTTGAAGTTCTCTTGAAAGCAGGAGGCAACGGAAGACAAACCAGTTACTGTGGTACATGCTTATAACCATGTAGTACAGCGAAGAGTCATTCTCCTTCTCTGAAAGCTGTGTCTCTCTCTGGTTCTATTAGCCGGGGGTTGAGTAGTTCCCAACTTCATAAAATTTTAATGCGTAAGAAATTCCTTCGTATCTGGGGTTTCTTTTAGGGCTTACTACTGTTGGACTGGAGCCAAAAAAAGTAAAAGAAAGGAATATGGACTCGATCCATGATGAGCCAAGAGTAAAGGAACGTCAATTTTCTCAGTTTTCTGCTTTTGCAAAAGTTTAAGCCTGGATTTTGCGTTAGATATTTATGGCGACGCGAGAAATTAACCAGTCTTGAGACAGGGGTAAAAAATGCGTGTGAGAATTGGCAACTATGAGGCTACTATAAATCGTATGTATGGACGATTTTACAAGAGCTAAATAGCATTGGTGAGCCAAATATGTTGGGGGCTGGAAAGCTTGAAAGCATCTTTTCCTCTCATAATTGTAACACGTATCACGTTCGCGGTCTATTCTTATTGCGAAACGGCAAGAAATCGATCCTTCACGTGAAATGTTTTATTTGAACTTATTAGAGGACTTCCGTATTTTACGAAATGACTGAAGGTTTGAAGTTAAACAACACCTATTTCATATGTTAGGGGAGGGGGGGGGGAGGGAGATAATACCAGAAGGTGGTGAAAATTTTTAAATGTTTTGAAACCTAAATTACGAGAGGACAGCAGTTGGGTAATTAATGTAACAGCATGAGACACGAAAACTTGTCCGAGGCTTAGTCGCAAGAATGTTTGTGTTCTGAAATTATAGATTTGTGAGACAGATTCCTAATTCATTGCCATAAGTACATTGAAATATTGATAGAATGAATAAATTGATATGTACATAAATGTAAACTGATTGTTTAAGAATAAAAGAAGGGAAAGAGCAGAAGCAAAAATCTTAACAGAATAGGCACCTACTTTTAAAGACGTTATTCAACAATTTGAAGAGATCGTTCTTGTTTCAGAATGCAAGTAAACCTGGAAACAAGCAACTAATTACGGACGTATTCACAGTGCTTTGAGCCGTTATCGTATGAAGAAAACAGACACTTAGACCCTGTTTACACGGGTACGGATCCAAACTGGCAAGGTTCCAAACAGGTACGGATCCAAATCGATCCCGCATAAACTCCCTGGAAAGGAAATCAGATCCATTTGTATCCAGAACTCTGCATGCTAATCCAATAAGCAAATCAACGGTTTGGCGTATTGTAATACGAGCTGTGATAAGTTGCTACGGTTGAAATATAAACAATAGGAGATTATGGATAAACGTGTCAATACAAGGACGAAAATAGGATATGAATAGGGTTTACGTCAAATTTACCTCGTAGTGGTATTTTTTCACCTCATTTTTGATCAGTACCAGTTTGGATCCGATCCCAAGCCTTTACACGAAACCTCTTAGGGTACGGATCCAAACTGCTCCACTTTCATAAGTGGACCCAAACTGGTATGGATAGCCGATCCAAACGAGTTCGGATCCACCTTCCTGTGTAAACGCGAGGTCGATCCGTACCAGTTTGGATCCGTGCCAGCTTGGATTCGTACCAGTTTGGATCCGTACCCGTGTAAACAGGGTCTTAGTTGTTGAAATATTTTGTGGGTTGCAAAAATTAAAATATTCCGAACGTAATATCAAAAATTTAAGTATGCATCACCTTGGGGAACCAACCCATAACTCATGCTTTTGTGGAATGTGCTCCATCAACTGAGCTAGGTGAACAATGATGCTAGCATACTCTATTTCTCCTGTCACTACGTTGGCTCCCAATCATCCACCGGTGGACAACAATATCTAGCTCAACGCAATTGGAGACCAGTATCTCTGCACCACGTGACTCGACTAAGCATATATTCTAACACTTTTCGACTCGGTCATAAATATAGGTGGCAGAGTGCAGCATTCCTTGAAGACATGGCAAACTCAATCATACATAGCAACAGATTTTGTTGCCTGGTAAATCAGTTCCAATTCGACATTCTTCATAAAAGAAGAAGTTAAAATTTACTGAAATCCAGGCTAGGCGTGAATTATTATACGCAAAAAGGTAAAGGAAAGAAACATTTACATATTATTGGTATTGAAGAACTTGAAAACACAATTCAAAAGGCAAATCCCTTTGGTCGGAAAAGCTTTTCGCCGATTCTTGTCAGTCAATCTACATCAGTAATCAATACATACATATTTGACTATTTGTATCTAAGGAATACAATATAATAAAGAGTCACAAAAAAATGTGGAAGTTGACGAAATTACATAACCTGAGTTGATGGACCCTAAAACATTGATAATTTAAAAACAAATTATTCTTAAGGCGACGAGAATTAGCGAAAAGCTTTTCGATCAAAATAAGTTATCTGCTGAATTGCGTTTTCAAAGACGCTTTTAGCATCGTCCAAAGCTCATGTGAAACAAAAAGGCAGCTTTGTTCGCGGATAAGTTCAGTAAATTTTGCACACTATTTGGAAAATTCAGACAAGTTCGCAGGTCTGATTTTGAACTTGAAAAGCGATTCAAAACTACGGATGTAAGTTTGATCCTTGTAACATAAGTTTTAGTTAAAGAGAGGTCATTTAATGAACACGAGGCTACATGACGACTGTAAACACAGCTAGAAAACAGCTGTATTTTAAAGTAAAGCGAAAAATTCTTTGTTTTCTTGTGACAGCAATCCTTTATGCTAAATACCGCTGCGCCTGGCTTTGAATTCTTTAACTTTCTGATCTTCTACCAGCTTTTAAAATAGCGACATTTTTCTATTGTATTTGGGTATTCAATTGGATTCAAGTTATGCATTGTATTGTGTGTAGGAGTCACTTCTGTACAATATACCACTGGTTTGATAAAGAGGAGAACTTTACAACAAAATCAATCAAGCCTGTCCTTGCAAAATAGTACACGGATGGTCGAAATTGAAAAGATTGTGAGAGTGGATAACGTCACCAATTTTTGCCCTGGTGACCAGTCAGATCGAGACATTATGAGCAGCAATGCAAGGGAAGTATCAGCACACACGACCTGATACAAAATTGTTGACGTCCGGCTTTTGGTGAAACAGAAATTACACGGTACAGTTGCTTGTATATACTTAAATTCATTGTACAAAGTTCATATCACATTGGCGAGTCTATCGAACTTGGAAGATGATGCTTTACGTTTGCATCTAAAAATTATGCATGAGTTTATGTGTTTTGGTGGAGGCAGGGAACATATATTGAATTCAAGACTTTAGTGTCGAGTAAAGACAAACTTCTCTACTTCTAGCCTCGATCTTTACTCCATTCCTTATCATTGAAGCTTTCTGTAGAGCAGTGTAGTAATATCACGATGAGCGTTACAAGTTTTATTGGACAGTGTTTTCATAACGGAATATGGGGGATGTGCTCAAGAAAGAACCACGTTAACAAATATGTCGAGAAAGCGGCAACAAGAAAATGGTGAGTTGTTATATTTGTCAATTACTATTAAGTTTACTTCGCAAGTGAATCCTTGTTTATAGAGTGTTTTTTCACTCACTTATCATTAAGTATTCAGCAGCAATGAGTGATTTTTGTGTAAACAAGTTTTTCTGAAGATCAATTGTAAACGATCGCCAATGGTCGGCTGTTGCATGTACTAAGATGTCCTTTTAAAGTCTATTCCTGCCTTAGGATTTCTTACTACACGCGCTCAGCTGAAGTCGATAGTGCGTTAAAGAAAGCACGCGTTTATACATGACTAAGCCACCACTCGAACAATTGGAATTATCTTTATTGTACTCCATGGACTATGGCTACTGAAGAGGTTTACATGAGAAGATATATACATGTTTTCTTTTGGTCCGAAAATATACCATGATTTTCAAATACGCTTGGCGATGTTGACAGGGTTATGAAGGGCTGAATGACATTCTGTCTTATTCAGGTTCTTCTAACTGTTGACATCATGTCACTCCGTCTTTTGTGTTCAGAGTAATACATGCAAGTTACAATAGTACACACTGCAGGAGCTGTAATATATAGCATGAACAAAGATCTATGTGGATAAGTGTAAGGGTTTGGGTAATTTTTGAAGACAATTTTGAAAATTGCTGTTGTAGCCCTGAAACTAAAAGAAATACGTTTCTATTCAATTTCTCTGTATGCTGTCGTCATGTCACCTGTTTGTCACCTTCAAAGAATAAACTTGAGTAGTTTATACACGTAATTCCTGTTCTTAAGCACAAAAGACAATTTTTAAGATCAGAGCAATGGCTCAGAATCTGTCCATGAATATGCATGGAAAGTTTACACGTAGCTATGCCTCTGTGTGTAACATGTCATTCTTTTATCCTATTTCATGCTATTTTCTGTTCAGCTACTCCATTCCATCCACCTATTCCATTCAATTCTCCTTTTTATATTCCATTCCATTCACTTATATTTACCAACGATTTTAAACAGTTCTGTCACTACAATAGCTTGAAGTTAGATAGAACTGTATGATAGGCTGAAGAGTTATGGCTTGAAACAGACAAAGTTTGTCGCATCTACTCAACCAGAGAGAGATGTTATTTTGTTGTTATTTATTGTCCCTTTTCTTTAACTGGCAGTAGACATCTTTGATCTATAGTTTCAGATACGATATACAAACATCAAGTCTTGATTAATGATGAAACAGAAAAGGAAAGAAGACCTATCTATCATTTGATCTTGAAATAGCGGGTACATTCTTTAGCCAAACAGTTCCACTATCTTTGCTTTTCCTTTGACGGCAATCTTTGCTTTCAGTGTGTTAGGATTGAATCGACGATAACAATATATAGACGGTCTTTATGAACCAAACTCGACATGATAGGCTAAAGATATATTTGATGTTGCTACAGGTGAATGTATTAATAAGGGTGTTTTTATTTGGAGGACCAGTCAAGCGTGAAATAATCTTTGCTTCACCGCCAAGTGTCGAGCCAAAGTGAACTACATAAGCGTGTTGCTAGGCGACAAAGCCCAATCAATATCTATTTCAAAACAACACGGCAATCCTCTTGTTTCAAAAGAAACGCAGGTGCTTCGAAAATATCACAGGGGACCAAAAATCACAATATCCATAACCGTTTCCCTTTTAGAGTCTCATATGGAACAGAGATTCCAAACATGTTGTCAAGCGTTTAGCTCCGTTCCGTCTCATGGATTGCGTTCATCCATCGAGCATTGCAAGCTGCGAGTCTTTACCTACATTCGTGTGCCATTGGATTAGATCAATAATTTGCTCTTGGCTGTTCATAATTACAAACGAGTATACCTGCAAGTTCATTGCCCTAAAGCATAGGCTCAAAAGGTCTAATGTTGATATAACGATGAATAAACCATGTTAGCCTTAATGAAATATCAGTTATTCTAAAAGATTCCCTTCGTTAGCATCTGAGGTTTGTAGATTTGGAACCGCCGTAATGGTGAAATCTTCAAAAGGCAGGAACTGCATCAAATTTTTAGGGGTGGATTTTTCATATATATTTTTTGCAAAATGAAAAATTTATGACATTCCATGTTTTGATCTTTTGAAAAAACAAAGTGTCAGCTTACGCAGAAATAAGCGCTACTGAACAATTAGTGGTAGTTGAACCGTAAAAACATTTGTTGTTATTATTATCATTATAATTATTATTATTATTATTATTATTATTATTATTTCTTCGGACTAGACACTCTTGTACATCAATCCTGCTGTCCCATGTACTACGCCAGGTGACAACAGCGGCAAATGTTTTTGTAAAGAGATCACCAATAAAGGCATTGAGTTTTAAAAATATTATTATATTATTATCATTATTGTCTTCACCTCATGGGAATCCCTTGTCTTGCTGCTGTCGAGTTCATTATTCGTAAACTGATATAAAGGAAGCCAAAATGAGCATTGGGTGATGGATGGAGCTAAAACATTGAATAATATCAATTTAAGAAGAGAAAAATCCAAATGAATCTTATATTCTTTTAGAGGAATATTTAAGGTAAAATCACAGCGTTGATACAGCAACTTTGCCGTGCATAGTACATTTAATGACTTTGACAACGAACATATACTGACTTGACACAGCTAAAGGAGAGGACTAGTTTCACGCAGGCACTGAAAATGGTTCATGCAGTGTCTTTATTTTGTTAATGATGTGTGACACACTTTAAATTTGGTACGTCGTTAAAACTGCATAGGATTGGTACAACGCTTGCCTTGTGTGTCTGTCTTAGATGTCTGAATATAGCTTCTACTTTGAATTTACTTCCTGGCTACTTTTGCGAACAATCTTTCAGCTCTCGGTCTGTAATTTCTCTGTTTGCGCCAGCTTGTACTTTCTATACACTTGCGTGACCTACTCTTGACCTAGTCTTTTGTTGATGACATCTGTAAAACCTGCCATCTTGTTGTGTACCTTTCAACATTGACCTCTTTAACAAACGTTATGAAAAATAAGCATTAGAATCAAGAAAAGTTCCTGTAAAAGTTCAGAAATTAAATAATATCCTTTACAAACAAAACTTAAGCATTTGGTCTTGTAAAAATTTCTTTAAAATAAAATTGGTGTAACGGCATGTAATACTTCTTACAATAATGTGAAAACATACGAATAAAAAAACACTTGGCATTCACTTTTTCTCTGACAATGATATCGAGTACACAGGAGACTTTAAGAGTAGTAAAGTTTTACCGTATTATATTTCAAATAATCTAAAAATCATATACAGACATTTGAGAATTAAAGGTATCACCAACGGAGCTTAGGCTTTGAGCCAGTACTTTCTCGAGGTCTTGCACTGAGTCATGAAGGCAAAAGGGCTTCCAATCCACTCGGTGTACATCCCCACATCCCCATTCAGCTTAGCAATAATGGAACGTCAATCTTTTTGCGCTACTTTACGTCATCACAGAAAGATAGCCTTAACTGTGTCACCACCGTAACTCAAACGCAAAACCTACGATTCGGCAAAGTATATCTCTACCAACTGAGAAATCGAGGCATGGGAGAATTCTCTCTTATTTCTCTTGTTGCCAAAACAGCTTTTATTCCTCAACCTCCTTCTCTTCCTCCTCTTCCCTCTCCTCCTTATCCCCCTCCTCCTCCTCCTCATCTCTGCTCGTAAT
>JAAAKM020002589.1:0-13288 GCA_010016025.2 Alatinidae sp. Z8VKAUB7J3 | reverse complement strand
ACCATGTCGGCAAACGTGAAACTGTCTTTGACGCTATATTTAGAAAAGTTGCTTAGGACTGGTTGAAGTATAGTTGTTAACCATTTTGCTAGTTCATGTTGTGCCGAACCCACCATTGATAAAATAGGTTTTTCTATGAAATCTATGAGATGGAAATCAATTATCATCAAGAAGAGAGGATTTGAAATGTTAGTTTGGATGATACTCTCTAACTTTAATGGGCTTTGGATTGAGGCCGGGTTGGAGTGCAGTTCTTCCTTGATCAAGTCACATGGCGCAGAGAGGCTGGTCTCCAATTGCATTGAGCTGGATGTCGATATCCACCGGTGGATGATTGGGAGCTAATGTGCCGACTAGAGAAATAGAAGTATGTTAACATTGGAGGTCACCTAGCTCAGTTGGTAGAGCACACTCCGCGAAGGCCTGGGTCATGGCTTCGATCCCTGATGGTGACATATTTTCAATTTCTCTAGTGTTCTTTTCAAATAAATTATCCTTGGATGGAAGTAGATAATTAATCAGTCAACTAATCTATTACCAATTCGCTAATTTTACAGTTCTACATTAGACGCATTCCGACTGACCCATATTTAAACTTTCTATGCACTCCTTAAAATGTTTCTCAATTTTATTGAGTTCTATGAATCTTATGACCCATCAAATATTACAGCATCATATTCAGTCAAACTGTTAAAAGTTTTCAGCCCTGTATTTCACTCACCCCAGTACAATGAGACGCAGAAGAGTACGTTTGTACTTTTATACGCATTTACTTATAAATTTTAATTACCTGAGGAATCTACTTACTAGCCCTGGCCAAGCCATATGCATTTATGTACTTACTTCTTGTAATATTTCTATAATGATTTTTGATCATGTTGGTAGCTTTAGATTTTATTTATTTATTTTTGTATTTAAGATTTAACCTCAATATTAAACTTTCTAAGTCTAATTTAAAGAAACATGTAGTATCAAATAAGTCAGAAAAACGAAATAATTTGCTTTATGCTGCAGACCTGCCAGTTGCTTCTAATTAAGCGTGACAG
Organism: Alatinidae sp. Z8VKAUB7J3; assembly: GCA_010016025.2. Taxonomy (NCBI): domain Eukaryota; kingdom Metazoa; phylum Cnidaria; class Cubozoa; order Carybdeida; family Alatinidae; species Alatinidae sp. Z8VKAUB7J3. The sequence goes on along the minus strand of JAAAKM020002589.1, from coordinate 12,242 downwards.
TGCCAAAACAACTGAGGAATTTTACTTGGTGCTCCTGTATCACTGCTACAAGGAAGAATATGAAGCTTCCTTTGTTTGCTGCTACACCTGCTCTATCTTAACACGTGGTCTGTAACACAAGTGCAGCACAATTGTCACTGATTTTCTTGCTAGTAAGAAAGTAAATATGCCATAATGTCGTAGAGTAAATTCTGCCATAATGTTGGAGGCCAATTTAAATGCACAGGCCAATTGCATTCTGGAAATCCCATTACATTGTATTGCATTGTCCTTTTCTAATCATCATGTGCAGGTCAGAACAGGCAGAGATAAAAGAGGTAGTCAAGCCCTTTGATTGGACATTCACAACTGATTACAGAGGAAGCCTGAATCTAGGACAGGGGAACTTAGAGGTATACTTCTTTTGCATTTCATCTAAGTCCACGTAGCTATCAGATCCTCAACTAAAAAAAGAGTATTTTATTTGTGTTACACATTGGCTTTGAATTTGTCTTGCTTCCAGAAATTCGTGTTCTCTACCCTTACTAGTAGAATGATGTTTTGCATTTATGACACTATATGTTGTAAAGAAAGGTACATTATCATTTTTTTTCATTTTTGATTGAATGCAGGTAACACAAGAACGGATTGACATGGAGCGACTTAAAATTCGTGAGAAGATTCATTTCTATGATGACGTAATTCTTTACGAGGATGAACTAGCTGACAATGGGGTTGCCAAACTGAATGTCAAAGTGGTAAGTTGATAATATGTAGCAAATATGTTATCAGGTTTTTTAATAACACTGTCAGTTACTACCCTTTAAACAAATATATGCAAGTTGACATATTTTGCGCAAGGTGCTTTAATTCGAAGGTTTTTACAAGGAATATGTAGGCTATTTTACAATACTGTACGATGAGGCGCAAACGGTCTTGGTGCGAAACAAATTTTTACTGACATTGAGCTAGACTGAAAGTACGTATAGTCTGTTTGAAACTTGATTGATCGTAAATAGTCAAAAATCAATACTTTATTCATTGAAATCGTTTTTTAATAGCATAAGAAATGGCTGAGAAAATTCAATTCTGGCAAAGACTGCATAATCGATGAAAGAAAAATTTACTTTTTCGATCATACTGTGTTAATATTTTAAATGATCGTTATGTTTAATTATGCTTGTTTATGACGGGCTGTCAATGATTGCCGCATCTACTTTGATATTTATAAATGTAGCATCGAAACTGTGCTTTACAAAAATTTTGTTTGTACAGAATATATTTGTCCCTGATGTTTTTAGTACCAAATCTTGCATAATTGTAGTAGTTTGATACTAAACGCTCAGTATGTTTTACTTCCTGCCTTTTTGACTCTCTTTTAGAATCAGGTCTTTGGATTGTGCAGCCTCTTAAACCAGTGCGGGGTTTGATGGGCCCTAGGTGCTGCCCCAGTTATACTATTGTGCTGTCCCAGCTATGCTATTGTCTCCCTCGGTAATATTATAGGAGGGAACTTATATCTTGGTTCTGACTTAATAGTAATTAAATAATGCTATCAAATCACATATCTTCCCGGGTCACAGTGAAAGGGAGAGTTTTAGAGTGGCATAGGGCCGACTGTTTCATAAACAGGAGGCATCTTAAAACCTAAAGGTGGTGGGTATACATGGTCAAAATGCAGCATATTGAACAAAACTGTAGGGACTGTTACCAGTATTTTGCTGCAAGGTTTTCGATTTCTGTATTTAATTACGTGATTTTTCAGAAAAAAATCATATCTATGAATTTTATCAGATTGCAATGCAAAAATCCCGGACTCATCCATAGATCGTGAAATTATGTGACCCTCTTATTGATCCCATCCTACCAGTCCTCTTTCTCTCTCTCCTTCTACGTGCGAGAAGTTGCCTCGACGCTGTGATTGACTGATCTGTATACGTAACAGAAGGAAAACACGTAGTTTAATAACGACCACTAGCTTATCAAAGTATTCTCCCTTGAAATTTCTAACATTATATTACTGGTTTATCGAATATTTTTGTAAGGTGTTTTAAATTCAGGGAAGTATGCCAATCCTTAAATTCCTTTTAAACTTACGTTTTCGTGAAAAAGGAGCTTAAATAGAATCACCTTATCTCTAGTACTATTTGATTATCTGTAGCGTTAAGTGTTAAATGATGAATGACAATATCATTGGAGTTAAGGCACAGTTAAGAGATAGGAGATTGGCACAGTTATTATCCACTGCCAAAAGTGTGATTATTATCAGCCGTCTTATTCTGGGGAGTGAGTTGGAAGGAGTCGAACTGATACCTGGTCTTCTTTTTCGTTTTACACAAAGTAGGCTGTGTATCACTAGTGACCTCTAAGAAGTAATGAAACATCCTTATTATCTCGTAATGGTTTTCTGACTCAAAAGTACAACATGCTGTAAAGAATCATTAAAGAAGTGTGTATCCTTTGAACCTCTTTTGCCAAAGTGTTTCCAAGCTGAGAGCTGTGACATGGCTGCTACGACAAATTCACCGGATTAACGAAGAAATATTTTTTGTTTCTATTTCAATCGCCTCATGCTTGCAGTCACTTTCCTGGCTTTCAATATTGAATATAGGACTATTTCACACATATAAACACATTTAATATTATTACTAATCTATGATGAAAACGCTTTTCAAGAAAATTAGTGATACCGTCCTCTCATCGTTCTTTTTGTAAAATTGTTCGTGGGCAATCTGTTGCTAACGTAGACTCTCCCGTTAAACTTTGAATGAGCTCGTTATGAGAGTGTAGCCAGGACGAGATATACAAGTTGTTTTACCTCGTCCATCAAGCTACTAGGAGGGATACTAGGACTTTTTATTCACTCCTACTCTTCTTATTACATTAGGCAAGACTAAACAAAGACACTGTTATGTAACATTATAATGGTAATAACTCAATGTGTCTCTTTTGACTTTATTTCTTTATAGAGGGTGATGCCGACTTCTTTTTTTGTGCTCTTGAGATTTTTTCTGCGTGTAGACAACGTCATGGTGCGGTTGAATGACACCAGATATTTTCATGAGGTAAAAATGAATTCTTTTTTACGCTATACACATCGAGGCTTAAAGGGCCCCTCTCTCCTGGATTTAGCTGTGTTGCTCTCTTGCGCTTTAGTTAGAATTTCAAAATCAATGACTTTGTGGGACAAACACATTCATGGTATCTTACTTGGGACTTTTGAATTTATAATAGGTGACAAATTTATATTTATTGCAACTCTATGTAATACTTATAGACTGCACTGATTAATTTGATGTCAATAGGATAACTATCCATTTTCTTTTCTCGAACTGTTGACCACGTAAATCGTCAAAAGTACATATCTCTTTCTATAAGCTCTAGTTTTTCCTGGGTAGCTTTTAATTGCAAGAAAAGTCATAATGGGTTGCATACCAACGACGTTCCACTGTAAATGTCAAAAACGGATGTATAAGTATCAGCAGCCAATGAAAAATCGTTTCTAATGGTTTGAGGCAAAGTCACAAGAAATTGGGGCTTTTGTATGTCAACAGCTATTACGTGACATCATCAGAAATGTTGATGACATCATGATGTTAAAAATGAGCTGGACTACAAGCGTCTTAAATGTTTGCTTACGATAGCAGAACTGGATTTTGATAATATGCACTACCTGATGAAACGTTTCGTATTTAATCGTAAGTCGATTTGATACGTAATCTTCATGTGACCAAATACTCTGTTTAGTTTTTTATTAAAATGTATGGCATATAATATTTTATTTTAATTTCTTCACCAGCTTGTTCTCTGCCTTATATTGTATGCCTTATTCAGTCAGCACTACAATCTACTTCCATACAAATCGACAGAATTGTATTTTTCTTTGCATGAACCTTGGTCCCATGGGAATCAATATGAAACTTAGTACCCGATTGATTTCAGTAAGTAATGTGGGAAATCGTTTAGGTATACTGTTCAAGATACGCAAAGATGTTTTGCTTTACTTTGGATGTTAAATATATTTTGCATTCTAGAGTCAACCAGTGGCCAAGTGAGATATGTTATCTTCAGTAACGCTTTTGTCTATTACAGGCTGGTTCCGACTTTCTTCTCAGAGAATATTCATCAAAGGAAGGTTCATTCAAGAAAGTCATAGTAAGTACAATAATAACATTATAAATTTCATATATATTATATTTCAATTTCTAATATTTTTTAGTTGCTTTAATCGCGTTGCTAGTACAATAATCATCATTCTTAGTTCTTTCTCCTACTAAATCCACTTCGTCGATTGGTAACGTATCGGTGGTGGTGTCTTCTGTCGTTGCTATTGCACGCTTGATACTTGTACCGTTCAGAGTGTTAAGTCGTATATTTAAGACATTCTTCAGTGGCCAACTATTATTTTAAACAAACAGAAAGAACAGCAAGCCTATCTACATGATTATTAAAACGGATTTAACCTAAGTTATAACAAAACAAACAATCTCAAAGGTCCATTTAATAATTCACAGAACATACTTCATCATAGAACAGTATAATCCAATCAACATCTCCTGCAAAACGGACAAAGTAAGTACTCTTGGGTGCCTAATAGAAGGGGGGGCTGGTGGAATAAAATGTCCTGGCTGGAAAATTTTTGAAAAATTGATGGGGGGGGGGAGGGAGGACGTCTATCAGGCACCTAAGAGTTTGCAATATTGTTTTAGCAGATAATGCGACGAGAACATCCTGACGCAAATCAGAACCATAAACTGATTTTTAAGTTGATGTGGAATCCTTGCTTTCTTTAAGAGTGAGTGGTTTCGTTACGTGACCCCTTGTTTATTATTTATATGCATACATGTGCTTATGGTTTTGGAGTAAGTAGATGGTGCGATATCCATACAGATTTTATCGACTGTATGCAGCTGTTTGTTAGCTAACTATATATCGATATCGTCCGTTGGTAGTGCAATTATTAGAGAGCAGACAAGATAGAATTTCTGAGAATTAACATCACTCGAGTAATTGTGCACACAGGGCAGGACACAAAGGTCAAACTTGGGGTAAACAAGGCCCAGGTCGCCTAGAGAGAGAACATCTTTGCCAGGATGGGTGTTTTTATTTCTCTTACCCCAAATGTTTTCCGTCAGTGCTTTTAATTTTTGTAGAAATAGACTCCCGAACGTTTAGAAGCGTCTTTGTTTTTGAGCAGATTTAAAGAATCGTATAACAGTATTGGGTAGCTGTGTGTCAGATTTTTTCAGTAGAGTTCGCTAAAGTATTTCGCACAGTTTTTACCGTCAGTTTCTGTCTACGATCCCATCGTTAAAAGGTTCAAGGTAAATAAACTGTTGATCCTTTTCGATACTGTTGTAATTCTTCGCAACAGATTTAGCCAATTTTTTAATTGCCGAGGTTCGTAAATGTGTGTGTTCAATGCTTTGTCTGAAAAGTCGCTTATAGCTTTGATGAAAACCTCCAGAGCATATCAAAGCATCTTCATGGCAGTTCTCATGAAGACGCGAAGACAACGAGACTTCTTAATAACGACATGTTTAGGAAAACAATGAATTATGAAGAGTTTTGGCAGAAGAATTTTGTTTTATTTCATAATGGGTTTGCATCACCATGTTTTATGGTCTTGATGTTTTCTTTCCTGAAAAAGAAAAACGAGCCCATATTTGTTTCCGATGCATGAAGAAATGTTGATTTGCAAAGCCATGTTGTTCAGCGATTTTCGATGTTACACCATCGTTTGGCATACTCACTGCCAAGCCAATGTTTATTTGCAGTACCTGCAGCTGTTACGGGAATAGAAATGAAGCTAAGAAAAGATTGCTAAATAACTGAATTAGTCATTAAGTGTCGAATATTTGTACTCCTTTGACTGAGTTACAATGACATATATGCAAAGTTTTAGAAAATCTTTTCTGAACCTCAAATGTTTTGTTTCTAAGAACTAGAGAGTTAAGGATATTTGCACATTCACGAAACAAGATTGGAAACTGATTGATGCAAGCATTGCATAGCAAAATCATTTTATCATTTAACCATAGCAATAAGTGCAAAATGAACTCTTGTCGATTCTACTGTCTGTCCTTTGTTGAGTCAATGCCAAGTGGGCGGATATTTAGCAATTCACTTCCTTGTTCCTTAAAAGATTTTCAAATAGTTTGTCGATCTCTTTACTTTATTGTGTATTTGAGACGCTGTGTCTAGTACAGCCGTTCTTTCGTTTATTGACAATATGTAACCTGATAGCCGATTTTACAAGATTTGCTGCAGTATCACCTCCGTCCATTTCGTCCTTCGAGTACCTGAAACAATTATCTATATAGTAGTGAACATTTTTACATAGATATGGGCTATTTGTAATGGAACCCCATGAATGCCAGGTCTTCCACCTCTCCGACGTACGACCTACATATTCGCTCGCACAGCGTCGCGTGAATTTATACCTATACTGAGATTCAGGTCGTACCTCACAGAGGTTGTAGGAAAAAATCGCGCAACACGTACCGGCCTTAATGAATAAACGTAATAAAGTTTTCTAAATTTCGCCGAGTTCTTTAAACAGACCAAAGGCAACAGATTCCAAAAGAGACTCCATGATAGGGCCACATCTCCTGGAAAACGCAACATATGCCAATAACTACCCAGCGCTATCTCCGTTTCATCTACCCGCTCTAGAAGCCGCATTCATCAAAATAGGGCAGCCGATGCTCTGTTGACATAAAAGTGTTTACAGCCAACGTGGTGTTCAGTAACACGAGTGACAGAAAACATGTCACGCGCGCGAGTGTCCTTTAGTACGGCTTGTTTTGGTCCTTTTGTTTCCTTTAGAATCTGCGCTAAAAGCTTTCTTACTTCACTTCATACGACTGCTGTGACTAATGTATAGCGAAAATGCTTAGCAAAATGAATCCGTTACTCAACACTATTCAAATTGCGATCCACTTACCAACTTTTAAGAGTTAATATTCAAAATTTGTTCAGCGGTGGAAGACGACTATCGAATTTTGTAGCGAGTTTAGTAATATTGAATTAAAAGAGGTATAAAGTACGGAGGGGAAGTGACAGTAAAAGATAACAAGGGATTTGTTGGCATTAAGAGAAATGTAGTTCTCTCGCATTTGATGATATATGTAATATTTGTTCCGCCAAAATGTACAAGATTCAAGGTTCTTAAAATTATAAGCTGCTTGACGTTAGTACAATTATTTAAGATTCAAGTACTATTCAGTTGCACTGAAATATTTATTTTACGTGGCTTCAGAATAAACTTGAATTCTTGAAATAGTTTAACTGATACAAGATATTAACCATTTTATTCTAAGAAATGCTAACGAAATAGTAAAGGTCTAATAAGATACTGGAGTATTTTGTTCGGTGCTTATGGTTTATGGACTGAAAAGCTAGTCGTAGAAAATGTTTTATTAATAAAGATTTGCTAAGGCAAGGACAAGTGAAAAGAAATAACGTATATTCCCGACGTTTCGGTGTCATATTGAAGCAATTTTCAAGGTAGACAAAGAACAACTGTGTAACGATATTTTATAATATCTCTACGCAATATAGAAAATCTAAACAAAAACTTTTGATCGGATGGAGTCCGTTTGAACATTCAAGTCAGGCTTGAGAGTGCGAATGTATAGTATCTCTTTAACGATACGTCGTATATAGGTTATACACGCAAGCATCTTTTCCAGCGCGTGGATGGACACAAAAGGAAACCGTCCTCCATCTACAAGCATTACGCTGAGTAGCATAATTTCAGAGTTCCAGATCGCCTGATTGAACAATTTCAAGTGCTTGGTAGGTGCAGCAGCAAATTTGATTGTTTATTAAAGGGATGCTATACATTCGCACGAGTGACATCATTTGAGCCCTTCAATGAGATTAAAAGGATTTGGTTACTAAGATACATTTTATCAGTGAAGATTTTTCAGGAGGTGAACTGTTGTTTTACAGTAGAACATGGGCATTAGTGACCTTCTTATAACTGACTGGGTTATAATGTTGTGGCAAATTCTGCTAAGAAGTTCTAGGAGAGCGTTTACTTAGATTGTATTTTACGTTAATGTACTGGCAGTGGCTTAGCAGTGTGTAATGTTTAATATTACTGCTAATCCTATATTGGTATTTACAAATATACAAATGTAAATATTATTATTACTTTTTTACAGGATCCTTACGCAGATCCATCGATTCTATCAGATCATCTTCAGGAAGTTTATTCTTCATTCGAAAAGATAACATTTTGTGATCAAATACCATCAAAAGACACGAACTGTGAGTCCTGAAGTCTCTCTACGAATGAATATTGATCTATCAACATACACGCAGCGTCAGGCGCATGTTTTGGTACACTGGTGCTAGCCTGTCTACTCGAATAAGAGAGAAGATGACGGGAAAATAGAACTTGTATGAGTTGGTTGGTGATGTTATTACTTTTCTTGCAAAGTGCTGCGCCTTGATACTGTTTGAGGAGTGAATGTGGTACTTCTTCTGCGCGGATTTTCCCCGAAGGTGCCTTCCATCACGGCATTGATGATGCGGTCTTGTGGCTGCGTCAAAGCAATAGAAAGTTTCCTTACATTAGGACTGGTCGTGTTTGGACGATTTGTACTTCGTGATAATCGTATCATATTACGAACAAGTAAGAACGGATTCGTTTTCGCCAAACCTGGGAAGCTTTGTACCAAATTAACATTGTTTAATGTGAGAGGTTTGCCTTCGACGATCTCATTAGTGACTGGATTGTACTCTTCTTGCGTTAAGCTATCGAACTGCCCTCTCTGTTTTCTGTAGCCACTTGACAAATGGCGGGTGTCTGACCTACCCCTTTCAACGTTTCCCCGTGATTCTCGTATCTTCTTGTGAATTTGGCTATACGAGATCATGCCCGTTCTGTCGGTGTCGATTTCGTCAAATAGTTCGTATGCCTGATGTCGACGGAAAGGAAAGCGAGCACGCAGAAGACCACGTACGAACTGGCTTCGGGTAATGTCATGTTTTGGAGTCCGATCTAGCTGCCGAAAGATATCGAGAATGCGTAGGTTCCTTGCTTGGAGACATCGATCAAGAACTTGAATCGTGGAAAGACGAATATCAGGAATAATAACTTTCCCTTTCATTAGAGTTCCAGCCTAAAGTAAATAAAATGGAAAAATCGTCATTAAAATTCTGTTTAATGTTTTGGATTTATTATGTATTCAGTAATGCTTTATTGTTGTATATACTTGTATAATGCGACCCTTTTCCGTGTTGTATGAAAAACACAGAGTTTAGAACACTGTCACGCCCATTCTCTGTGCTAAACTACTCCTTTTGGGTTCAATTTTTATTTCTTTAAGCAGCTCATCCATTGATGACTCTGCCCTTTATAAGGGACCAGGAATAGTTTGCAGAATTTAGCCAAGAGCATGAAGAGCGCTCTTTTGTAAACGGAGTATTTCACGCAGATGGATGGCTGCATCAAAGAAATGCCCCTAGAACTATGGCATGTACTTATTTCAAAGAAATCAGAGTGAGCCTGAAGCAGAAGACTGTGATTAACATTGTTATAAACCGCTACAAGCTCAACCTGAAGGTCGCATTTTACATATATCAAGTTTGTATATTGTAGTATGGTGAGGTTGATATTTGAGAATATGGTCTCATTGGCTATATCTTTATGGTCTCGTTTGCTTCTCCGTTACAATTTGGTGATGAATGAACTTAATTAACTAATTGATGCTATTATTTGACCTCCCAACCATTCCAAATGCTACGTTAACTGATTACACAATAATGCCACAGAGAGACGTAGTATGTGTGTTATGCACAGAAGTGAAAGGCTGTGTGTAAGGGGTAAGATAGATGAACGCTTGTCTGTTAAATAGGCTTTCTTCAACCTTGCTAAGCAGACAGGAGCAAACATGTTTCGACAGTGTCATACAAAAATATGCAGCTTAAGAAAAGGTCTCACAAATATAGGCTGCTGACGGCTTTACAAAAATGTCAGTTGCTTTAAATATGATCATAGAATCACCAGTAGATGTTTTCACACAAAAATAAGCAGCTTCTTTTAAGTAACTTTTCAAACGAAAACGGTGACTACTCTCAGCAACACTAGATCGAAACCACACATGAGGCAACTAAAGAGATATTAGGGTCGTTTATAAGAGAGAAATCCTAATACATGAGAAAAGTCAGGTGTGGATCTGTGCTCGCATAAGGATAGGGAGCGGATTAGGGTGACAACGAAGGGGTGTATTATCTGTTCTCGGTCGTGCTGGGCGATTGAGGCTGCCTCTTCGCTTGTTTTCCTGCCCCGTAGCCAAAATCGAGGGGCGTTACGCTTGGACATTGCAACTGCTCTTTAGTGAACCTGTTTGGTGATTTTACTGTTTATTTACAGTAGTTTGAATATTGGACTCACTTTGACTGAGAGGTTGTGGGTGACGGGATGATTAGATGACGTCTATTCTTACAAGGAAAGTTACTGTAATGGAGTATGACATCGTTTGAAAAGCACAGCTAACTACGTGCACAAACCACTATTTGTCAGACCATCAACAACCTCTGATATGCTGATGACATCGTTCTGTTTGCGGACCCAGAAGAGAAACCCAAAACATCATCAACGTAGTTGCACAAAAACGTCAGTAGATGGGTTTGGACCTAAATATTAACAAAATAAAATGCTTCACAGTATCTAAGAAATGACCGCCAATATGTCATCTCATCATCAAAGGCATGCCAACAAAACAGGTCCAATGTTTTCGATAGCTGGGATTCACAATCACCTCCTGCAGTAAGTGCAAAGATGACCTCGTGGAAAGAATTGCATTTGCTGGAGACTGTTTCTCAAAACTGGGCACGAAAAAGAGAGTGCTAAAAACCTACGTATGGTCAGTCCTGACATATAGCTCTGAATGTTGGACCATCAGCGAAGAGATTCAAAAGGAACTGGAGATGGCAGAGATGTGGTTCCTTAGAAGCCTGTTCGGAGTCTTATAGACGGAACGCAGATCAAATGAGGAAGTCCTTGCCTTAGGAAAAACGAAGAGAGCACTCATCAAAACAATCCGGCAAAGACAGATGCGCTTCCTTGGTCACCTTATGAGGCATCACCGACTGTAAAGATTGGCTTCGTTAGGAAAAATTGAAGGCAAAAGAGCGCATGGGAGACAGAGAAAAACATATTTTCAGTCTTATAACTCGTAGGCCACCAATAACAACTTAAGCTGCAGTGAACGTCTTCATACCGGTTATAACAGATTCTCATAGAGACGCGTGATCGCCAATGCCTGCATCAGGTCCGACACTTAATCGAATCAAACTACAGTACCAAGTATTCATTTTACATCTGAGTAATGAGTAACAGGGATTTAGCCTGAATTTGCTCTGTTACATATGGTTACGTTTCTCCCGTTACGGCATCTAACATTTAGTTAGCCCACATGTGTACATGTCACAACCCAGAGAGGCTTCATGCAACTACACGCAAGTATGGCATGGAGATCAGTCCAGAAAAATGCAAAGTGATGGTCACAGGCAAAGAAGATGTGCATTTCACCGATCAAATAACCATTTCAAACCAAGGACTTCAACAAGTTAACTCTTTCAAAAACTTTGGATGTCAAATTAGCTACAAGCTTCAATCTTTAACTGAGACCAAAAGTCGCATTATTGTAGCAACGTAGGCGTTAGCAAAACTAAGTATCATCTTGAAGAGCAAAGCAATCATACTCAAAACAAAATCCGGTTTATAAAAGCCATGGTGTTAGCTACCATGACTTAAAGCTGTGAATCATGGACATTAAATGCAAAGTCATAGAAGAGAATCAATACGTTTTAGATGAAGTGCTACCGTAGAATTGTGAGAATTTCATACACAACACACAGAACTAACGAGAGGGTTAAAGCCGAAATTAATCAGAGAAGCGAGCACCAAGAAACGTCGCTGTCAATTTTGAATAAGAGGAAACTGCCGTGGTATGGACATGTCACTCGTAAGCGCGATTCTTTCAGTTTAGCCAACTCCAGAATGCATGGAAGGCTACCAGGAAAAGAGGGAGAGAACGAGAAACAGGTTACATAACGTCACCGAATGGATATGGAGAGCGGCGGACAGACAGTCATGGAAACCTACTGTTGAGAACATGAAAGTGCATCTACGGCCGAATGGCTATGGACCATGATGATGATGATTTGTAGGGGTGTACCGAACTTTTGATCGGTGTTCGGTTCGGCCTGGTTCGGCCCCATTTGGATCGGTTCGGTTGATCGGC
>JAAAKM020002588.1:0-13289 GCA_010016025.2 Alatinidae sp. Z8VKAUB7J3 | reverse complement strand
ATTTACTTTAATCGAATTAAGAAAGTAAAATATAGTTTCAGTGGAAACGATAAGTCAGAAATATGTTTGTCACGAAAAGACAAATATTTCTAAGATGACTTATGCCGCTGCATGCAAATGTTGAATCGTGTTTGAAAACGCACTCTCATTAAACTAAGAAATGCGACAGACGGATGGTAAGTAGGTATGGATAATAGGAATGAACATTTATTATTGCATCACCGCTTGTAACCCAACCGGTGCGATGGTGGAAAACCTAAAGTAGAATAATTAACGTTTTTCGCGAAACTGATAAACTTAATAGTTAACGGTTTCTTCTTAGTTTTCTGTCGAGTGAAAGAAGTGCGTGGCTTTGTAGGAAATGCTTGGTACTGCCACAAATTGAAAAAAATACAAAACTGCCCTATGGGAAAATGGAAGGGAAAATGAAATACTGTTGTGGTGGTACTAAGGAGGTTTCAGCCACTTCACTTCTTGCCAAGTTATGGTTTCTATGCTAAGGAGAAAATACACATAACACTGAAAAAGGAATTAAAGGAGGAAAAGAGAGTTCTTAGTCAAACCTTAATGTCAAAAGATGCACAATATTCTCGATCGATCGATTCGAATAAAAGACCTTCGATTATACGCTAGTCCCGTTTTCTTGATCAGGTGGCCCCGCGCCAAGCCTAGCAACTCTTACAATAAGCTTCACTTAAGGTAGCAAGGAAGTGCACCACGAACTATAAAAAGCTAAAGAGTAGAATAAAAGGGTGAAAAGGCGAGACTCAGTATCAGTGAAACCATTTCATGACAAGATATATTGCGACCATAGAAACAAACATGGCCATTTTCGAAAGTTAAACAATGTGTACTGGTTTTTAAACTGAGTACTCGGCGGGCGACCAATCAAAATGTGTTATTTTGACATATGGATAAATACTTTTGAATAGAACACTAGAGAAATAGAAAAGTATGTCAACACCAGGGATCGAATCCGTGACCCACGCTTTCGCGGCATGCGCTCTACCAACTGAGCTAGGTGACCTCCGATGTTAACACACTTTTATTTCTCGAGAATAAATAATTACAAAAATCAAGAATTGAATTGGTAAATTTATAATCCACCATACATTATAACAATTTTGTTATCGTAAAAAACAACTCCTGAAATATTTTAATATCGAAAACTGTGCAAGTTCAGCATTTTACACTACTCACAATGTTACGAAAGAAATAAATACATTTTCAATGTGAGACAGAAAAGGAACCGAAGTAAGGAATAGCGATAGAAGTTGCTGATTAGAAATCTGTAGCCCGTTCAAGAAACATGTTTTTCTCCTCACCTCTTTAACCTCTTTTTCACAACACATATGCTGTTTTTCTAAGTCGTTTCTACAGAAATTATTTGATAAATATCCTGATAAACCAGCTGAGCATGTGCTGCTTCTCTCATTACAAGAAGAGCTACGAGGAATTCAGAGACTAGAATTTTCTGAAATCAAATAATTAATAATGAAAGCAGCGTCTTCGCAAGAATGTCCCGGTTGTAACTTCGAGTGGGTTCTTGCACTTTTCCTATTAATAAAAATCTTATGATTGTTAATGTAAGATTTAACTTTGCTTTATTTGCATGCTTTTCGTTCTAGTCCTGTAATTTGTACTTATAGTTCTAAGGTTCCAAGGAAGACGTCAAGGAATCCAGCAAGATTACAAAAAGCGGAAGGGGTATTCTAAATGCAACATCAGAGGACTTTTGGCAAAATTCATTACCTGGCTGAGCAAGTAAATGTAGGAACAAATGATACAACAGCCTTCAAGTACACACCTTCTTAGTTTCTGTTAATAGTAAATACCTTGATACGCTTTATGCTACGGGATTCTTATCTGCCACTGATAAAATTTCAGCTAGAAATAAAGGATTTTAACTGATTTTCAAAACTGCTAAATAATTAAATGTGGAAAGAACCGAGATTTGCTATCGATCTCCTTGCTAATTGCTATAACAACTGAGCTGCAGTAACCTCGGTGATCTAATTCTTCTTCCTTTCCGTCACGTTACAGTAATTCTCAATTTTTTCTGATCGATATCCGCATCTATAGAGTAATTACGGAGACTAGACCTTTGGTAAAATATGACGTCACCAGGATTGCCATCCGGTTAGTAAATTATTTTGAAGTTCGAATTCAAATTTGAATGTGGATTCGAATTTGGAGTTACACCAAGATCTCAAGGGAAGGAGATTTGGAATCTAACGTGTTTTTCACGCGCTTAAACATTTGCAACCTTACATGTGATAAAAGTTTATCTAACCCTTCGGAATTTATCCGCACATTGCAACATTAACAATTTTTCCTACTGCCTACCATCTTTGGCAAACGTAAATGCTTCCTATATTGATTAAACCATCAAGGATATGTCGCAAATGAACATGTTCATTATCTCAGCCCATTTCCTTTGCTTGATTTAGGTCTCCATTTAAGTGACCTTAGCATAGTTCTTTCCTGTACTTTGTAGATTATATGATAAAACAAAGTACGTTAGCCTTTTCCTTTCAAGAGTGCCTTTTAATTAGCTTATCATGGGCTTGTTGTTATTTTATAGAGCTAATTTTCTACAAATTCCCGTAATATACTGATTAAGTATGATATTCTAATACGGTTAGTCTACCTTCTTCCTACACACTTTTTATTTCATTATAACACAGAGTTACTGTTATGAGTTAACTTAACAAACCCGGAAAATTTAAATTACATAAGTATATATTTTAAGATGAAGATAATTTTTCAGTGCACAGGTTACGTTTAGAAATGTCTAACCAGTTCAACCAAAAATATATTGCAAATACATCAGCCTGCAACCGTTGCCAAGAAATTCATAACCCATTAAGTTTTCAACGGCATTCTATGCTCTTATCATGCGGTCGAAATAAAGTATGTTGGGCACTGATTTTAAAGCCTGCTTTAAGCTTGTCTTTGTTTTTTTTAACCAACTGTAGTATGGATGCTTTTAGGTCTATAATCCAAAAGTAAATCTAAAATTCGCTGTCCAGGAAATTTAGAATTTTAATTGCATGCGATAAAATCCTGCATGACTACGCACCATACTGGATAAAGCGACTGTGTTGGAACGGCAAAAAGGTATTAGGCAAAGAATAAAGAAAATACGTAGTAACGTGTAGACTATTAGGATTTGCGAATGTTTAAAGGCAATTATGTCATAATGGAATAAAGTAGTGTGATGACAATATGATTTTAACAAAAATGTAATTTCACTCTGTCTGATCACTAACCTTTGCTTAATACTAACTACCAATCAAAGATTGAAGTTTTGTTTTGTTTTTGTCGGGGTCGCTCTACTCAGTGATTTACTCAATAAATGCGAATTTACGCTACGATAAGGCACCTTTGATTTAATAAGTGTTTACTTGGCTTGTCAGCAATTTGGAATGAGAGAGACAACAGGTTGCGGTTCAGTATGATTCATTGAGCGGATAGGACATTACGTGAGAATTACTTACACTAGGATATTGTTCAGGTTTCGTCCATAAAACTTGGGTCTTCTCTCCTTCATTTTCAACTGCCTGAGAATCCATTTTAATATTATTTCCAAATTCTTATTGCACCATAGAGGAAGGATTGCCACTGAAACAAAAAAAACAAAAGTAGTATGATCCGCATATATGTTGATATATTGGGCGGGGGGGGGAGGGGGTGGTGTCAATAGTTTAAGGAAGAAATAGAATCAGGCCAAGGAAAGAGCCTTTCGGAACACCCGCATTAATGAAATACTTACAAGAACCCGTATCATCACAGGTGGCAATATGGTTATTAGAAGAGAATGCATAAGTTAAAGAATCCTTTACTAACACTTAAAACTTAAATAGGTCTGTCGAAGGACCTGAATATAAGGTGACCTATAGCACGACCATCTCCCGATTTAAACAAATATCGGTAGATAAAAGCAGTAATCACTGTCAGTAGATTGGCCGTAGAGCGACAGCTGCGAAAACCGTGCTTATCATCGACAAAGAAACTAAGCTTTCAAGTAACTCAACCGACCCTTTCCTGTTGAGCTTCTCAAAGATCTTGCTAACAACTAGGAGGAGATTAGCCGGCGCTTTTTGCTTGGATTAGAAGACTTAATATCATTTTTAAAACTGGAATGATACTGGATACATTTCAAAGAGATGGAAACTCGACTTGTCAAGGCAAAGATTGGATAACAAAGACAGCACCAGAGAGCATCTGAGGAGCACATGTCTTAAACACAACCGAACAACGTCAGTTTGGATGCTTTGGACGGATCAAGACCATGGATCACCTTAGCATCACCTTAGAAGCTAACTCCGGAGTTATAGTTACAAAATCAATTGATTATTTTGTCAGATTTGAAAAGGCTTTAGAGAAATAGAAAATATATGAACACAGATACTCCAACCAGTGACAAATTATTTTGTGATTAATTGATTTTTACGAGAAAACAGTTCAGTAAAAGATGTAACCGAATTATTTATTGGGGAGTTGACAACACAATTTCAATTAAAGAACTCCTTAAGACACCAACACTGACTCCAATCATTCCAATAATTAAGAGTAAGGTGCTAAAACGTTTTGGGAATATCAAACGATCTAAAGCCGGACTATCTAAGATATGTCTGGAGGGTATGGTAGAAGGAAAGAGAAACCGAGGAAGATCATACAAGCGCTGGCGCGAAAACTTTTATATTTGGTCTCAGCTAAACTAAAACAACTAAACACGACAACAAAAGACCGGAATCAATGGAAAATACTTTCTCATGTTAGTACGCAATCTGGTTTTACCGGAGATAGCGGAATATGGTGACAGCGCAACCACCAGCAAAGGATCAGTTATATCTGTAGAAGACCAAGAAAATTTCACACTATTGATGATCAATTGATGTTCAATAGATTTACGAGGGGCCAAAGTTATCATAGAATGCACAGTGGTAACTTATAGCCAATATGATAGGTGTACTCTTAACGTGAATGTTATAAAAATCTGACTACTGCAGCATCATTACTACTTTATGGAATAGTAACTCACCTATTCCTCTAAACCAATTTTGCGAGTGAAAATTTTTCGTTGTCGCAGTAGCAGGTCCTTCAAGGCAGATGTTTTGGAGAGATACTCCTTCAGTAAACTTTAAAATCCTCTTTATTATCCTAGCTTTAAGGTAACAGCACTATTTCGAGCACCTTATCAGAAGTCCAAACTTTTACAAGAAAGGAATAAATGTATCGACTTTAAATCTTTCTTACAAAGTACACAATCAACTATATTGTCATTATGACACAATAGCAGAGCCGAGGAAAGTAGAATAAATCAAGGCAAGAAAATAGTTTGGACAAGGTGTCCTTGATTGTATTTGATGAAAATTTAGCATCAATTTTGCAAGACAGAAAAGAAAAGAGAGGATAAGAAGTGTATATTGCCCTTATATTGTATATAAGATCATACTTTGCCTAAGGCCATATCATTCGATAAAAGTGAATCGCTAATTTTGCGAGTCAGAGGAGATAACAATAACACAAGAAACGGATATTTTAGAGCAGAAGTTGTTTAACCGAGGCGTCTTTTATCGCTTTTTCTGAAACTAAATTGATGATTTTTGAAGTTAGAAAAGGTAACAAGAACAAAGGGTCAGATATTGCAGGATCGAGAATCATGTGAGCAATACTTTCAATATTTCATGAACTGAAACATGAACTGGAAGTGAAGTACTGAAAAGGCACTGGAACATAAAAGAAAGATCTGCTTAAAAAGAGGATCTTTGGTGAGAATTGCAGGTCAGTTATTCAAGCTTGCAAAGAAGAGGAAGAGACAAGGTAGCTCCAAGACGTAAAAATCCACGCAGTTATTTAATATATTTACCTTCTTTACATAAGAAACGCACGTGTGTGTGTTGCATACAGAAAATTAAGTAAAAGCTCTTCAAATATACGAAACCTGAAAGGTTTTAACTGTATGGTTACGTTCATACCATTGGAATATTAACATTATGAGCTCTCCATCATAACCAGTGCTAAAGATACTGTGATGTCATCTAGGTAGAGATTATTGCCTATTTGAACCGATATGATCTAAAAGAGCAAATTGTTTCTGGCAGCAAACATAGAAACAATAATTTTAAAAGAAACTCGAACTACTTGAAAATTGATTTTATTAGAAGTTGTAACTGCAATTCCAAAGGAGATAACAGGCCATTGCCATCAGTATTATAAAAGAGATTCTAAAATTTTGGAGCGTAACTGATTTTGTTATATTTCCCACGTTTCAAACGTTATGATAAGAGAGGCACTTCTGAAAGAATTTTGATTTCCTTTTTTTCGAAGGCTCATAGTATACGATGAATGGGGAAAAAATCTTTCATTATGCTGGCATGTTCCCATTCTACTAGAGTGACTGGTATTGAGATGGCGATCTTACGTGCAGCGATAACGCGATGGACTAGTATGTCGGTAACTTTCCTTCAATGCTCCTCCATGTCTGAAAGTGACGCCATCTTCTCCCACTGATGAGAGTAATTTATTATTAAGTAGGCAAAGAGGGTATCTAACGTACACATGTTTTATTATGATGTACAAGATTAGTGAAAATAACAGACCGAACTATACACCGGTAAGAAATGATGCTGGTAAGAAAATATTCCACGGACGTGTTGAAAGTGTTAAAGGTTTGAGTGGGGGGATGACATATCCGAGCTACACTGTTTCTTTTTTATAAGAATTACATAAATTTGCCCGAGCCTCATGATTCTTACAAATTCGCTGAAGTGAGCCTCAAATATTCTTAAATGGTTCTTAAATTTTTCTCAAGGATGGTTGTGATTTTCATGGAGCGAATGAAGGAATTACTAGTGAAAACCTTATTTTCACTTCCACTGAAGCGTGTTTCGAATGGCATTATTGAGGGATACAGGGAAGTAACAAATTTACATTATTTTTTAACATTCGGAGTTCGGACCAAATCTAATGTATTACTCTGGTGTGCAAATTTTCCAATAATTTGAATTCTGAATGGAAACTCTCCTTGGAAAACCTTTCCGATGAAAACGTTTCCTGTCCGACCTTTCCGCGGTAAATGTTTTCTAAGTCGACAGGAGCCATAAGTCTTGCACCACAAGATAAAGGCATTTTAAAATTTTTGTTTGGTTTTATTTGAGCCTGAAGGTAATTCCTAAAATATTCTTATATTTTAAGGATTTTGAGCCTCATGGCTCTTATAAAAAGAATTCTTATAAAAAGGAAACAGTGTAAAACACCAACGGCAACTTTGACGAACAACGTTTTCTTCTTTACTTTCTACCATCAAGCTAAATTTCTTATCCTGGGTGCAAATACCTGCGTCGTTTGTCAAGACAGCAGTACTAAAGAATCTCATCCACAAAGGTATAAACAGCAAACTAAATTATCTACTGTGTTTACAGTGACACAATGTAAGGAAACAATAAGGGCATCTAAACAGTAAGAGGACTATAAAAATTAACAGAATGAGAAAACAGTTGGGCAGCCTCCTTGTCTATAGTTAGGGATATCGATGCCACTGTCTCTCATGATCCACACCAATTGTTACGTTATACACCTGAAGGATTCCAGCAAGCACACAAAGATGCCGCTATACACAGGAACAAGAAGCAAAGATATAACTCCAAAGAGTGATAAAATGTTACCAATTTATTAACTTATCCCTTCCGAAGCTGTAACCAAATACATAAAATATTTAATTGCGGGAATAATCGGCTAAAATTAACCAAATTTCTTTCATTTTAATATATTTTTCCAGGTTTCTAGTAAAAAAACATAGAAATAGAGATATTGACTGTAAAAACGTATTCAAATTAAATTGTTGGTGACATATTTGAGTGTGATAATAACGATTCAAATTCAACGAACAAGGCAAATATGCATAATGCCTCCAAAATCACCCTTCACCGTACCATGCCTTTGCGTTTCAATTTTACCTTGCCTTTTCAACAGACCATCTACTAAAACTAATGAATATGGAGCGGGTAAAGGACAACAGATGGGAATTTTCAGAATCAACACAGATATAGTGCGTTTAAATTTATTTTTGACAAATCGTTTTCAACTTTGAATGAGAGAGTACGCATTTGGTGGAAGAGGCTAATCCGAACAAAGGCAGATAAAAATCTAAAATTGAATTGAAATAAACGCCTTTGGACGTATTGAAAAAGGATTAGAAAATTCATTTCAAACTACTTATATATTAGATGAAAGAATGGCCATGGTATAAATCCTGTTACGTTTGCAAGTATTCACATCGACGTGACTGCGTTGGTACAATTTCACACGCAGCTGGAGCTCTTATTTAACAGAAATTCAAGGTGATTGCTAATGCATGCTTTTTCGTAATTTTTCGATGTACTGCACACTAAGTTCGTACACTTAGTATTACGTGTTATCAGTGAATTTCTGTTAAATAAGAGCTCCAGCTACGTGTTTGAACATTCATATTGTCAAAACGAAGGGGTGAAGTAATGGAGAATCTACAAACCATGTTTAGATAGAACCTCAACATGAAGCAAAATTTGTTGAGCTTTTATAATAGAGAAGTGGTAACATGAACTAAACGCAACTTACTGTTATCACCTGCATGCCATGATATGCATGTTAAACTATTCTAAACACGCACAGCCCCTGAAGGTACGATATATCAAGGGCCGCGGAGGTGAGGAGGTCAGGAGGCGCTATGGCCCAAACATTTTAGCAGAGCGTATACATATATATCGTTTGTGTTGCTGAAATATATTGAAGCATTTGTGACCTTTCCTATGATAGAATCTCTCAACAGCAGTCCTACGTAGGGCCTATGGAGAAGGGATTCTACTTCATCGGTTTGCCCCCAAAGTGCCCTGCCTTTCCTTTTTTGAGAATGTTGGAGCTCCACGATCCGATGTAAAAACTGTTCTGACTAAGTTGTAAATGGCACAACTTGATAAACAACCGACCCACACAGTGCTTGCTGTTTGTGCGTACCATGGCAAACATTAATACGGTTCAAATTAAATCCGCCATAATCACCAGCGCAAACGTGTCGAGAGCGTGTTTAAATGAATGTCAACGCCTGCGCTGTGTACGTGTGCTTGCATATCGAGACGAAAGGTACGGGTGTGCGAAAGGGTATCAACCAGAAACAGCTCTTCCTGCTAAGATATTAACCCATACTGCCCGTCGCACAATGTACACATTTTACTGCCATTTCCATCGTAAATGGTGTACGAAATATTACATTCCTGTTTTATGTTTACAGCACTCTTCTTCTTAGCGTTGTCCTTTTGCTAAAAGCAACACATGACATTAAATACCAAACATTTCAGTGACTTTTAATTGTAGTGAAGATGTCTTTACCGCACCGAAATATTGGACGACAAATGTTTCTTCGTACCATGATATTTGGAATCATTAAAGGTCGAACCTATTTATTTTTGTTCTAGCCGTCGAAAATCAATATTTGACACAATTTTCGTGAAAATGCTTTTACCGTTCACATATGCGATGTTTACTCACGAAAATCAGAAATCATTTTCACCGAAAATTATCACACGGAAATTTCTCGCTTTTAATTTACGTCAAGGTTGACCAAAATACTGCGAATCTTTCAAACCACCGATGTTGCTTTATTTAAAGCCAACATTAAGTGGATGGTAAGCTATGGATCTTTGATCTCTCTTCTTGAAAAGTAACCTCACCAGTTAAGTAAGAGTTTTAATAGAAAAAAAGAGTGGCGTCGAGACAATGAATTACCTGCCAGTGACAGTCGAAAGCTGCCTCAGAGATTCGGATGACAACTTCTTCTTCCTCAAGTGTTCCCCATTTAGTCTGGGGTCGCTGGGGCTTAATTCGATTGATTGATGGCTCCATCCTTGAGTTGTCAACTACAAACAAAACCTTATAGTGAACTGTGTTATTCTGAGCTGATAGTAAATCCAGCTTGCGCTCTGCTTGTACTTCGGTCGTATGAAATTTCTACCATTTGCTCACGGCAATGCTACCATTTTAGCAGTATTTAACAAGGTTTCTTGACTTCAGCAACCCGAATTGCTACTTTTAATTTCACTTTAAAGGCGGATTGATTTTCTCGCAAATTTATCTCTGAAGAATTCACTCGACGTTGCTTTGGACTATTTGCACTAAGCATCATAGATTTACACGTTATATATAAAGGCCATTGAAAAGCTAATCAAAGACATCTGCAGTCTTTGCAAATTAGCTTATAACCCCTTTAACTTCTCTTTAAAGAATCTAACCGCTCCTCAAAGCTATCGTCTCCTCTACAATAAGGGTTTACAACCCATAGGATGAGAACCGCTGTTCTGCAGGAGGTTTTTTTGATGCTCATTAACGTAAATTTGTCCTTTTGGTAATTAAGAATTTCTAGCTTAAAGCGACGAAAAATTTGTTTTAGGACCATCTGACAAAATATATCAGAGGAACACAAATATTTTGTCATTATTAAACACTATTAGATTTTGAGGAAATGATAAATAAGTACATATGAACAACCACTCAAGGTTAAATAAGTTACGATCGTTTTCAATAACTGCTTTTAGTCGATCTTGGCAGAAGAAATGAAATTCCTTAATGGTTTCTTTTTTAAAAATGAGAAAATTAGTTTTGATGTAACTTCCCCTTTGTCACATTCACTTAACCTGAACCATAATTGTTTGATCAACATTGACAAAAATACTGTGAGTCAGAAAATAATAAAACAAATGACGCCATTTTTGAAAATCTGGCAGGTAGGTTCCTGTCTATAAGAACAGATTTCATGTCATTGAACTCGACGCAAGCTGATATATGTCTCCTTTCCTATCTTACACTACTAGATTCTGTATGGGTTCTATAGGAGAAGTTTATTGGTGTTTACGCTCAAACTACAGCAAATCCTTGTAAGCTCGAACACATTTCGGTTCCCACGAAGATTGCTCTGTATTTTGTAGGTCCTTTGTAATATCCAAGTTGATCCTAATTTAGAAGAACAGCAACAATATGAATATATCGTACTGTCTTCATTCTATACTGTCTTTGTGCTACGTGATAGGTAATAGAAAGTCTAAAAATGCCTAAAAAGTTTGGAGAATTACATAGAAAAATATTTTACAGATTGCCTTTACACAAATAAGGCAATTGCATCAGTTTGAAATCCATTTTAAAAACATAACATTGCTTTTAAACGAAGACAAATATCATGAGAAATTCTCCAGCACTCTTTTTAAATCACACGAAATAACCGATTACGTCGCCAATAAGATAGGCTTAGTTGATAAGCTATTATTATATTTCAGTTAAAGGTATCAACATAAGGTCACTTCTGTGTGAAACGTTCTTACAAGGTTATGCTGTATAAAGTAAAATTCGATTTCGTTAATCAAATGGCTCGGATACCCTTGTCAAGATCTTTTGGGTTCTAAATTCTTTAAAAAACGACTTTCGTATTTCCTCCACTAAAATGCATTGAAACTTGACTCATGTTGGAAATACCTGGTTAACAATCGGAGATAAGTGTTTGTTAGAAACTGGCGGTGTTATATTTACTTTCAGGTTTTAAATTTGATGAAAATCGAATTTACGCTTAGATTAAGGCCAGAAAGCAAAGTTTTAAAAGAGAGTGAGTTTTATTTCCTATGACATGGATGAATTCAGAAAGAAACGCAAAAGGGAAAAAACACCTTAAGCATTTCTGAAGAATTAGGCTCTCAGACATTAGAGACGAGACAATGTACAATTTTCGAGGTACCTCTAAAAGCTTGCTATATACTACAGGCCTTGATCTGCTCTGAAGGAAATTTGCTTTTATCAATCTCGTGCAAACTAGTTGATAATGAAATTGTTGAGCTGAGAGTACATGCCTTACTTAGGGTAATAACGTTTAGTATAGTGTAATGGGCAATACAGTTTTGCTGTTCGAAGTTTATTCCTAAAACTAAGTGTCGAGGGAGTGTTGAACTTATAGTGATTAGAAATGATTTTACATTTAAAAAAAATTCTTTCGGAAACATGCCGCTTTCTGCACAATTCTTGAACGCAACTGGACACTTCTCTACCTGTAAACTTCTTGACTTTTGTAATAAATAATGGAAAGAGTAGTATTGGAGTTCCTCTTCTTGCAGCTCCTCTTCCTTTACTGTCACTGACGTCGCACTTAGCGGTGTAGCTGTGGACATTATATTCTATTTTACAAAGTACAGAAAAAAGTTAGGGATATAAAAATATAAACAAACAAAAAATTTGGCAGCAAAGATCAGGCGTTACGTATATGGTGCAAAGGGCCCCAAATCCTTTAAACGAAATACCAATCTACCATGGTAATGACCAAACAACAATTATCATTACCCCCCTCCCCTCCCTCCCAAAGCATTTATGATTTTACAGAAAGTTCCGACTGATGGCAGAGATGACCTTTAAGTCCGTAGTCATTAGGCAATTATCCCTGTTTCTTCTTCCAACTATGGTTATCTCTCTTGGCACAGAATTGACATCACGTGAATTTCGGTTTAGAAATCAGACCATAAGCAAGCTAAGAGCGTCAACCTTGACATGATGGCAAACTTCAAAATTTTTTAAATTATTGAATATGTATCTAAACTTCCAATTTAAAGTTTTCGTATTTTTATGTCAACCTTTATTTTTCAAAGTATGATATTTAATTTTATCACGCATGATAAAATTACCTTTAAGACTAAAACCGGTGACTTAAAACTCTTTAAATTGACGATAAAAGCGGGCATATTGTAATATCATGTTCTCGATTGAAGTTTTGCGGGGGCTCTTTTCAACATCAATCGCCAAGACACTATTTTGAAATAATGCAGCAAAGCCTTTTAATTCTGCTAAACCCCTTTTTATGCAGACAGAAAAGGTTTGTTTTTGGAACGAGGCTATTGTAGAAGTTTTTATTGTAGTCTTAGTATTTAAGAAATTATACAAAATTACAAATTATATAAGATTTCTTTATTATTAACGATTTTACTTCAATTTCAAAAGCTTTACAATTTTTTCAATAACATTCCGTTTTATATTCTAAATTTTTACGGTCATTCTAAAGTCTCTGCTGTATTATTTCGGAATTCTCCTATGTTGTTGTAAGTACGTTGGAGTATGACCCTGAAAAGAGCCCACCGAAAAGCTTCTATCGAGAAAATGAAATTACAATGTGTTCTATTTTATCGTTAATTTTCAAGTTTGAACCACCCAAAATATGTTTAAAACTCTTTAAAATTTAAAACAGATTTCCGCTTAAGGTTGTCTAATAAACTAAACACCTT
>JAAAKM020002585.1:0-13292 GCA_010016025.2 Alatinidae sp. Z8VKAUB7J3 | reverse complement strand
TCCAACCCCACCACCCCTCGAACTACGTGGTTTATGCTTTAAAATATATCCCTTTGGACAGAGTTCATTAATTATATAACTATAAGTATATATATAATATAACTTAAAGTTTACAGAATCTGTTCACCTAATTATTATTTTTCGTGTTTCTGAATTTCTTAATTTGACAGACTTGCAAAAGTGAAAAGAATTGAATATAAATTTTATTTGTGAAAATGAAAGGGCTTTTCCTAATTAAGCTATTGGATGGCAAAGTACGTGTGTGCGTGTGTGTCTATATATTAGAGTGTGTGTGTGTTTGTGTGTGTGTAAAGCAGGAGGTGTCAAGAACGTAGTGAACGGTGTATATGCATCTGATGGTAATGACTCAAATTGTAGGATTTTCATATTACATCATATATCTCCATACTTCCCTTTTGCCAACTCTTCTCCCAAATTCACACCCTACCAGGAAACGCCTGGCTACCCCCCTGATGGTATTTATCATACAAATCCTAGTAAAATGTAGTAAACCAATACGATCATCTACCAAATGCATTTATTCTCTCATTCAAGCTTTAGCTGAGCATCTAATTTTTAATTTTAGAAGGTTGCACACATGTAGTTAGGAACTCAAGATATGAAGCCGAGAATCGCCTGTAAAATTATCTTCATTTGGACTGAAGAATTGATCTCCTATCTTCTTACAGATCGGTATGCAAAACAAGCATTGATGGTCATTAAAAGAATCTTAGATGATTGTAAAACGTAGAGAATATGCGTCCATAGCCAGGTGTACTAAGAAGGCTACGAAAGTCTGACTAATTGATGTCCTAATTATAACCTAGTATTTGTGTATGGAAATTACATATCATCGCTTACTGTTAATATTTTTTCATCTTTCCAAAACGCACTGTAACAATTTTTAACGCTTTATAATTTGTAACCCCCTTACTTCAAATTGGGCTAGCAAACGTAAATATATTTAATAAGTTTATTTTCATTTGACAAATAATGACTGAGTTAATAAAAGTAGGTTTTTTATGACAGTTTTGGATTATGACATTATTGTATCTCTCGTTCTCTTTAATGAATATTTTTTCGATCTGTTCTTATTTATATACATGTTCTTCCTCTGATCTCCCTCTGTTTTATTGCTGCATTGTTATGGAAGACGTCAGTCTACGAATAGGTAAACGGAGTACTTAAGTGTCAGGTCACAATTTATCCCCAATATAATTTCGATGATATTTTGCACTCACTGCTTGCTTCTTGTTGATATCGATATTCTATCCAATTTGTAAACAATGGCTAGAACAATTTTAGAGATACACCTTTTCTGAATTATGACTATCATAATTTTTGCTATTCGAACTCACTTCATAACTTGATGGACTAAGATAGATGAATAGTGTTTCCGTAAGAGTTTATTCAGATTGAAACGGCGGTGGGACGCAGTTGCTGCGAGAGGTTTTGTCATGTCGTGGTTTGGTTACTACTTCTTTGTAGTTATAATTCGGTTTCTTTGCAAGTATTTTTGTGACATTGTCACTCTAATACTCTGCAAGAAACCGAACTTTTAGGAAACAGTAGTTTTAAAGCCGCTTCGTTAGGCCGTGAAAGGATAGAAGTTGCAAAAGCTCGTTATTGAATGTAATTTTTTACTGACAAGTGTATAAGGCCATGATAGATATATTCAGCAATGGTCAACTAGCGACGGAGGTTGAAATGCTTTATTTTCGACACAATAATTGTTCTGTTCCATCAGACAAATTGCTTTGTATTTCTTGTCTTGCGCATACTTAGTAATGATAGCACTCCAAAACATCTTGTAGCAACATAACTCATTTGCAATATTATTAGATTAGATACCAATACATCATGATGTATATACTACTCTGTTGCAGACACTACCAGACGATGAATACTGCCCACCTTATCAACGATCTTGCAAAAGGAAGCAGTGTGAGTATCTTTTCTATAATTACATGATCAAGGTGTTTTACCAGTCAATTAATAGTTCTTATTCCTCATAATATCTCCTTACTCATTATTTGCGTTTCTTCCAGACAATATTTGATACTATTACTAACAATTGGAGCGCTATTTTGGCTTAATCAGGGAAACGTTTTGTCATTTCTTTTAAAACCCATCTGATTAACCACGTGAGAATTGCAGTAAGGTCTTGAAATAGGTTATTAGCAATATGTATGCCCACAATCTAATACATGAATCCATGGCCATCAGGATCAGAAGTGTTTCGTGCCTCTAGTATGAGAGGGAACTCTCCAAGACTTTGATTGTAAGGCTTATTCTACAAGGTACTTAAAAGAATATGCTTTGAACCATGTGCTGGGCGAAATATTCTACTATCAATAATATGCGATACACACAATACCACGTAACCAGTACAAGAATGTTAACGCCTTGATGGGCGATGAGTATATTCTTGTGTCAACTTTATCACCCTTGTTACGTTAGTCTGTGAAGACGAGATGCCACAGTAGTAGTCAGAACGCTCCAGTAGTATGACTTTCTTGTGTTATAAAGGCACTGTCTACTATCTACTCAAATAATTAACATTTGGAGCGACATTAAAGGTCAGTTGACTTGTTAAGAGCAGTTTCTTGCGACCTTTTGGCCCACACATTTACAAGTGTTCTAATGGCTCCATATTTGGTCACAAGGAGCTGAACTTTGGAACCACACACTGGCGCATGTATTTTGCAAATAGAAGTAAGGTGAATTAAGATATTAACATGTTCTATTTCTCTAGTTGCCATCGTGAGCATTCATTAGTGTTGCGCGACAGTAACTGTTGATCTAGTATTTGCATTGTATGAATGAGCCTGACTTTATGGAAAAGAGGCGATATAACAGCTGCTCTGTAGTCCCTTTAGCTACGGTAATGAGCTTAGTAAAACAAACGAGGATTGATATTTATCTATGTAGGTGTCCTAAGCCCAATTTTGTCTCGACAGAACAAAATTAGCGACAGAATGTCACCTACGAATAGGTTTTATGATGTTGGATACAATCAATCTAGGCTTCAATCATCTATCTACCTGGAAATCGCATTCATACTTAAACAAGTAAAGTCTCTGTCTCTGTGGTATTTTCAGGCTAGATTCTACTATAGCTCTCCTAGTTTTGATCTTGTTTGTGTCTTATTTCTTCGTATAGCTACAGTAAGCATTTCAAGCAATCCAATTACCATAGTGATTATCATTTCATAATCTCTACGGTTTAATTATTATCAATGCAGTAGTAAAATAATCTTCGCGCCGGGAGTAGTCTAGTGGCTCACCCTCAATTGCATGCCTGAATACCAAACGCAATAAACATGTTGTTTCTGATTGTCCGGTTAATCTTAATGAATAAACTGATCATTACAACTGCTGCCATTATTCCGTATTACGCATAATGGCGGACTTCCTTCTTGCATCTCCAAATGGTAGAAAGGTAGGTTAAACGCCAAGAAGTAAAATACAGTTTAGACAATGTTTCGTCTTTTCACAAGACATCCTCAAGTCTTCGTACACTGGATGTTACAGCCCAAATGTGTATTAAGATCCGAGGAAATGTGTAAGGTCTGAGGACGTCTTAGAATAATATAAAACATCGTTTAAACTGTAGTTTCCTTTCCATAGTATTTACATTATCATGATATGAAGATCTTTTGTGACACTGCAATTTATGTCTAACTATCGACTGTATTTGGACAAGAGTAACGACCTTGGTTGGTCTAGATTAATAACTGATTTCAACGTAGGGCTGTAAACAATAATCTCGTATTTTGGAGTAACAATCTGCTTAGGAAAGTTATCCGGAGCATACGTTTTGATAAGCTTCGTAGAGACTCGAAATGCTTTACAACTGGCATGTGCAACCCTTTCCAGGAAACGTAAAGGATCAAGAACTTTACAGAAATCGCGGGCAAAACTCCTTTATCCACGTTCTACACTAAAACCTTCGTTCTTTTTAACATAGTTCATAGAAATAAAGGAACTCAGTATTTAAATAACTACTCTCATACCTTGGAAACGTTTTCGTTATGAACTGATTGGACCTGCTATTTACAGATGCGAAAGAAGAAACTTGCCTAACCTCCCTACGACAGCGTCAGATAACAAGCAGTTATAAGGTGTCTGATACATGCACGAGTGGAGGCAGTTAGAGCCATTCCGTCAAAGGTAGTCTATACACTACCCGAAAGAGTAATTACAATATAGGCTGACAGATGCACCTTTGAATTTTGTGCCGGTCGTATCTAAAACTTTTGAAGTGTTCGAAGGGCCATATTTTATCCATTTCCATTTCGCAGATGCATTCTTTTTTACAACGTACGTTTTTTACGAAGCTTTAGAAAGTCAACTGCAAGAATGTACACAAATGAGCTGAAGAACACAAGAAAATACCCAGTCAAAAGCATGAGGAAGGGATAATAAATGGAGGTTAATTGCGTCCAAAAACAAATAGAGAGCAACCTAAGAGATGGGAGTAGCAGTAAAGATAAGGACATCTAATGGTTATGTATATTAAAACGAGTAATTAACTAAACTAAATATTGGACAATAAATTTATGGTTTATGCAATAATACTTCGTAATCTCTCTCTGCATTAATAACGTCCCTTTTCATTGTTTGACTATTTAGTATAAATTTATTGTCCAATATTTTGTTTAGTTATTTACTTATTTTAATGTACACTGCCATTACAGATCATTAGCCTTATCCTTTCTCGATATATATCAAGATAAACTTGATCGAATGTTATCTTGAGACAATACAAGACCAAGGTTCTAATATTGGCAATGGGTTTCAATAGTAAGGAAAAAAGCCGATGAATTATCTCCATAAATCTTACCACAATAGGTCACAAGTTTACCCATTTAGAAAAACTTTTGTTTGTTTTTGATGGATCATGTGAATAAAAAGGGTTCTCATTTCGTATAAGAAGAGTTTGGCAAAGACTGGATGAGTAAGGCACAGGACAGATGCTTACGGAAGGAGATGTGGAGGACATCTGCCAGCAGTGGCATGACATGCTGAATATGACGATGATGACGATATCTCTAATATGACACTTTGATAATATACCAGAAAGTGCCTTTAAAAATGCTTGTTCCTGTTAGAGCTTGTATTTCTAGCCCTGGTCTCTAAATGGTTCTCCGATAAAGACTTTTCGCCTACGACTTCTATTTCTTGATCTTCTGTACTTTATGATATTGTGTATCCGAACTTTGATCTTCAATATCTTTTTCTTTGCATACATTTTTGTTGCAAAGCTTCCAAACTTGATACCATTTTATTTCGTATTTTCAGGCTTGGATGTTTACCCGACATGCATGGAGGCATTGTACAGCAACAATCTTCAAACGGGAGAATACAAGATAGCGTTATTTCTCAAGGAGGAGTATCCACGAGCACTATGCCATGTATACAACGACAAAGTAGTTGTTACATTCAAACACAATATGACCACCAAAGAAAGAATATACGGCGGTGAGAGGCCTGGCAGTGCAGTGCGCAACATTGTGTATAAAATGGATCTTCCGACAATTTATGTTACGGTGGACAGAGCGTCTTCATGCAGTCAGTATGTGTATGCAAAATGCAGACATGTTGAATTCCTCTCCAAGGACTACGCCTGGTTAATAGGTATGTTTGCACATTGACGTAACTAAGCTAAGCATACAGAGATATTTGAAACTCAAAGTAAGAGAGTAACTTGTTATAGTTTTCAATATGATACTCTTTTAATTCATAATATTTTGTTATGATAGTTGTAGGATTTCATATTCAATACTTTCTGTGTTGAGTTAGTCTATTTTCTTATAGGTCCTCCGCAATGATTACCAAGCAGCCGCTTTATTAGTCCCATTTACAGACTCTAGTAGATTGTTCATCCTAATTATAATTGCCTCGTTACCATATTCTCGTCGTAGCATGGTATTGTAAAATTTCTCTAAATGGTTCTAACCATAGCTTGCCGATATTTTGGTACCTGGTGCCTGAGATCAATTAGTTTTGTAATATTTAATTTTGAAAAGACACTAAAGATACAGAAATATATCACCACCAGGGACAGTAACTCTGGCTATCTTAGCATGTGCTCTATCAACTGAGCTAGGTGACTCCCATTTGCAATGTACTTTAGTCGCCACAACAGCTCCCAATCATCCCACAGTGGACATCGACATCCAGTTAAACGCAGTTGGAGACCAGACTCTAAGCGCCATGTAATTTGACCACTAAGGGACTGTCATCCCACCCATCATGCTGTCCAAAGCCCATTGAAAGTTAGAAAGTATCACGAAGAAGAGAGGATTTGAAATATCAGTTTTGAGAAGAAACTAAAAACCTAAAAAATATGTCAAAACTGATATTTCCAATCGTGTCTTCCAGATCAGGGTTTCTCGACCTCTGAAAGTGTATTAACCCCCCTTAGGCTACCGAAAGTACCCCCCAGGGTCCATAGGAATTTGCCATTGCCTATCTTTATAGATATTAAGCAAGTACTCAAATAAACACAGTCAATTAAGAGTCCTAACTTGCTTAACGGCAGTAAAATAAAAATACCAACAATGCGGGAGAAAATGGCGACAATATTTCTTAGATTTTGGGGTTTTGATATAAGAAAAACACTGGAACATGCTATTAGCTGTTGGACCCCCCTCGTCTAAATTTTACCCCTTTAAAATCTCAAATACGCATCAAGGACGTACCTGTACCTCGGCTTAGAAACAATGTTCTAGATGATACTTTACAATGTTTTTAATAGGAATCTGAGGAACTGTGATATAGAAAAAAACGTTGTTACTCAAAAATATTCCATGTCGATGTTTATCTATACTGATAATATATTACTAAGTAATGTAACAGATACGAAAATATGTAGTTTCCAAGTTTGCCAAGATAGGGGAGTGTTGGGCTTGGTTCACACTGCAAGATAGATAGCACTAGATTTGGAAAGACAAAAAGTGAAAAATATGAGTGAGTGCTTCCTAAAATCATAATAAATTCAAAAACCTTATTGCAACAGACCTTACATCAAGGTAGAATGACAGGTAATTGCTGTTTTTTAATAAAATATTTTCTGCACGTTAAAACTAACACAAATGGTTTGCTTCCGAACCGAACAAAATAGCCAAATCATTTTGTATTTCAGAGCTTTTTTGTCTGACACTTCTCAAAGTACAATCCTCAGAAATGATTAAGGTGAAAAGAAATGAAATCTTATACTTAACCGTATTTAAACGAACCAACCAGAATTTGTGCTTTTGAATCAATTAGCTTCAGTAGAGAACAGTAGGTTAATTGAATAGGCGAAATGAGAATAAGAACTCTTCTTGCTTTTATGTGGACCGAGCCCAGAACGGTCAAACGAAATTCAGACGTACAATTGTGGACAAAAATCATGTAAACATTTACTAAATCTCGATGAAAATGACCGGAATCATAGAAGACACTTAGTATAGGAAAGGGGCTCCCATTTGTAGTATTACACGTTATCTGTCCCTTACATCCTATGAACAGGGAGGTGTGACATGCAAGTCACCGAAATAAAAGTTTTCAAATCCATCGTCAGTTGGAACGGGGGTGAGGCGGTGACAATGATCGCCAAATTCTTTACTGATTGTGCCAATTAATGTCAGCTAGGCGAAGAGCATTAAGAATACCCCACCAATATCCTTACACAGCAATATAGGAACAGCTCTTGTGTTAACTCTTTTGGTCTATTTACTCTTTTGGTCTATTTACTCTTTTGGTCTATTTACTCTTTTGCTCTATTTACTCTTTTGGTCTATTTACTCTTTTGCTCTATTTACTCTTTTGCATTAGTCCTAAGAAGAGTATTTCAAATGCCGATTGACTGTTTACCCCCGGTTATTGTTTTGCGGGTTACTCAAGGTCTTTACGGTAAAATGGCATACAGACAAAGTTAACAAAGTCGATCATTTTAAATCGTCTCTTCTCGATAAATGGCCACTTTCAACGAACGCAAGTCAGGTGGACAGGATGGGTGACAGTCCTGCATTAACCAGGTCACATGGCTTACGGAGATCGAGATTAATGCCAAGCGATAAATGATTGAGTGCTCATGTGGTTAGTAAAAATGGAGTATGTTAACATTGGGGGTTCACCCTAGCTCAGTAGACTGGGAACAAGCTACCATTGTGTAGGGTATCGGTTTGAATCGCTAAGGTGACATATTTTATATTTTCAAAAGTTAACTTATTATTTGAAGTAATAAGGTGATCTCACCATTGACTTAATGATGGTATATGAATTTCTAATGGCGTTCTTTGTTTAATTGTAAACGTACACAATAGGGTTCCTGCTTATCTGCATCCCCACCTGATACGGTAACCCAAATTTACTTAAAATGTATCTTAGCTACAAAAATTGATACGTTAACGTATCTAAAGGTAGTGCCAAGTGTATGCTAAATATTTACTGCATGATCATCACTATCTTTCTAATGCTCGGTGAGGTCGTCTCTTCCATACCACAATGAATTTTAAAGAGATATACATTACTTCATAAAGGCGGATTTTTCTATCTTGTTTGAACTTTATCCCAAGCGTACGTCATAAGATCAGAGATCTGGTAAGCGACAAAGATCGAAAATAGTATGAAAAGGTGGAAGGAAAAAAGATGCGAGAGACTTTTATTTTTAACGTTTTCTTGTAAAGTATCTCACCTCTAACAATGTTATTTCTGATGATGTTTACAGAGCAAGCTGTGTATCCTCACAGCTGCAATACGTTTTCTTTAAAGGTGTTGAGACACGATCGATTGGTTTTTACATAACTATTAGCATTGGGAATAGACCTTTAAGTTTCGTCACCTTTGTTATAGAAATCGTGCCAAGCTTACTCTCGGATTGTTATGTTTCGTCTTGATGTCTGGAACCACTAGTAAAGAACATTAGCTCTCGAAATTTAACCCTTGATTACTGACATTGTTCGAAAGTACTTTCTTATTGAAAATGCCATGCGACTTTGTAGTTCTAAGAAAGCGTATTATAGATTGACTTGAATACAACCTGAGTGGTATAAGTCTTGGAATGCAAACCTACCACAGAATGAACTTATTCAAAAAGTACGAACGAATCATACACAGTGGAGGCTGAAGCTTGGTACACATAGTATGCCTACATTGGACCTCATGATGTGGCTGTGGGCATCCAAGTCTGAGTCAGCCATAGTTCCGGTTACCATCTCAGTTAGCTTTGTCGTTGCTTAAAAGGGACTCTAGTCCGGGGACAACGCCTTGCACTATACAGTGTCGACATCATAGGTGCAGCCGTGCAGTGATTTAATATCTTTACATTCAGATTAAAGGATATGGCTACCGCATACGGGAAAACCTATGTGTCAAAATTTACGGCAGTGTCGATAAGTCCGTGCAGTACTACTGTATCCGCAGTAGCGACCCCTCTCTCCAGTTTTAATGCCTCAAACAAGCAACTTGCAAACTGTTGAGCTTTAAAACTTTGCACTATCAATGACATTGACTCGTCAATCAGATGATCAGAACGAACAAAAGCCATTGTACGTCGTTAGAGAATCAATTAGAGAAAGCAAGTATTGACATTTGCTCTCTCAGTGACGTTCGAGCACCTAACATGGGAAAGTAGATGAAAGGAGCAACACCTCTGTATGGAGGACAACAGTGAGCATCCGGAGTTGGTTTTGCTAAAAGGCGGGATATATTGGGGTGGAAGTGATCCTGCACTTGGAGGCTGTAAATGTTAGATCACAAAATTATGTGCCAGTCTGTCATACAAATGTAACTGTGATGCAAAATGACTTAGTTATAAGATCCAGGATGTCAGTTCCATTTCAAGAAGTGTCAGATTCTTGTCGATGCGCATAAAATTGAGGAGTGTTAACATCTAATTCCCACCAAGCGCATAAAAACAACGGTTCAAGGACCATTTAACAAGAAGGAACTATGAGAAGCGTGGTGAATGTATATCTGCAATTAAGAACCAGAAAGATCCTCTTACAATACTGGACGACTTTGATGCTCGCATTGGCAAAGATGGGGAATCATTGCCAAATTTTACTGGCATGCATGGCATGGGAAAACAAGCCTCGAATGAAAAAAGCTCGATGATTACCAGAAACAACTGACTTTAATCTGACTTTAATTTCTACTGAGGCTGATATTCAACAATAACGACACTTTTCTAAACTTTAGTCACCTCAAGTATATAAGATTCAAATTAAGATACACAAAGATACAAAAAATAACCTTTCATTGGATATGGTTCACTAGTTAGCATTTTTTAAAATCCTAAAACGATTGATCATTTTATTTCTTCTAA
This sequence comes from Alatinidae sp. Z8VKAUB7J3, assembly GCA_010016025.2. Lineage (NCBI taxonomy): Eukaryota > Metazoa > Cnidaria > Cubozoa > Carybdeida > Alatinidae > Alatinidae sp. Z8VKAUB7J3. The sequence goes on along the minus strand of JAAAKM020002585.1, from coordinate 2,975 downwards.
ATGGAGGAAGAAATGTATCTGATCTGATATCTTCTTACTGTTGTTTCAAACATTTTGTTATCAATGCGAAAAATTATTTTAATTATTTAACTGGTAGTAAGGGGCTACATTTTTCGCACTCCACCAGGGCCTTCATACTGTTGATAAAGGAATGATCACACAAATTACACCAAAACAATACAAGTTAATCAAAAGTGCTGCTCAGTACCTACTTCATTGGTTGCTTAACGGTAAAGTAGAATGTTTCATTTTGTCTAATATTTTAAACGGACATTGAAGGCCATAGAAAAAGTACGAACGGTTGGCAGAATGCATTATGTCGAAGCGAGGAAATCGGCTTTCTTGGCCTTTTGGCGAGGAATAAATGTATAAATTCTTTCCATAATCTGCGAGAGGCGGTCCTACTAGGTGGTTGAGCCTGCCTTATGGCTTGCCTCTCTTCCCAGTAGTCTAAACTGAGAGGCGTTGCCTTTGGAGGCGCCAGCTGGCCTTTATATATTATTTAGCTTGTTTGGTGGTATTTCTGTCTATCTAGGGTAGTTTCAATGTCGGGCTCATTCCTCGTCAGGGGTCTTTGATCGAGAGACTACGAGTACCTATTCATATTGATCATCCCTCAGTGGTGGAGAAATAAATAAAATGAAGGGATAATTTATTGTACAGTCTAGAGTTTTAGATTTTCTAAAATTTCATGAAATTGCTAGCAAAGAATGGTCTGCTTAGCTAATGCTATGCTAACGATTTCTCAGACATTTCTCAAACGATTTCTCAGTCACTCTCAAACGAGGCGTCCCTCAATGAAAGATCCTTGATACGCAGTGGGCACGATTTTGAAATACCTTAAATGAACAGTAAAAGCACCAAACGGGCGGACTAGTAAATCAAGACTAGCTGAAGCGTCCAAGGACGATGCGCTTCAATTTGGGCTGCCAGGTGGAGAAGCAAATCTAAAAAAAGGTGATGTTGAAAAACTGCATTCGTTGAGATATTATCTTATTTCTTGTTGTCTTTTTCAGGTAGAAACAAAACGAAGTTGACGTACTGGGGTGGAGGTGATCCGACACTTGGAGGCTGTAAATGTTGGATCACCAAATCATGTGCTAGTCCATCTTACAAATGTAACTGTGATGCAAATGACCTAGTTATAAGAACCGATAGTGGAAACATAACAAAGAAAGAAGATTTACCCATTACAGCAGCGTATTTTGGCGATCTCTCGGAAGCACATGAAAAATTTTGGTTTCAGTTAAAGGACCTTATATGTGTTTTATAGATCAGGTGATTGGAAAGATTCCCTGTTAAAACCATTGCAACAATCTTTATTATGATAATAGCAAATTTATCACCATCCCTCTGATCTGCACGCCCATTACAATCATCATAATTGCGTTAGTTACAATCGTCATCGCTAGCGCCAATTTATCATTAACGAAATCTTTTCGTATACAAGTATTAATCACAGGTACGGTTAATGTCACTGCTAAATTGTTAATTCTTTATCGCCTTAAATGTAGAACTCAAGTTGCAGCAATGAATCGTTTATTCTTGGGGCGATTCGACCCGACAAAGGAATTTGGGATCACGGGAACGAGACGAAATGTTTGGATGGGAGCATAGGCCTAATGTCCTTGGTCTAATTTGATTTTATCGTAGTCCTTAGAGAAAAATACAATGCAGACTGCATTTGATAATACTACAATTAGAAAACAGCACATTCCAGGCTTAGAAAAGAGATTTGATTATCTTTGCTTTAGATTTTCTTGTCGCACCGTGGTTCGAAATATTTTCTACATATTCCCTGGTCAAAGGAAGAGTGGATCGAAAGATTGTGTGCAACAAGGCCCACTGAAGCTATTACGTTACATTTGTTCTTACATTTAAGTCTACAGTCGAACACATTTCCTAATCTTGCAACGATCCTCCTGATCCAGCATCCTACGAGAGAAGCAACAGCGTCGCTTCGATTAGTTCTTTTAATTGAAATTGAATTTGATTCTCATCGCGATTTAAGACGTTTCTTGACATCTTAAAATTTGGTTAATTGAAATGAAAATAATTCGGTATAGTAGTAGTGTGTAGCAGTAATATATCTCCGCCAGCCACCATTAATGGTGTTTTCCGTTAGATAATTTTGTGGGCTACAGAAGGCGTCGAATTTAGCCATACATCCACAAACAGGGCACATTCTTATGTCTTACGCCCCTGCTTACGTCATTATTAGCATTGATCATTTACCAAATCTGGTATTAGTCATTTGCTATTTTTTTATGTTCGTTACGCTGATGAAACGTTTGCAGTTTTTAGAGCTAAGGCACAGGTTCTACAATTTCTTTGTATTTAAAGGATTTTCTCCTTGCATTAAGTTTTACTTGCGAGAATGAAAGCTGAGGTCAACTCCCATTTTTTGATGTTTCAGTTAGTAACTACCAATATCGGGGTTAGTTTATTGTAAGTCCACCTTCAGTTTTATATAATTCAGGAGGGGCTAGTGTAGTCCAACACAGCATAAAACCAATCTTGTATCTATATGGATATACAGAGCTCTACAGAGCATTCGCCTTAGTAACGGTTACCCTTATCGCTTATCAGATTAATATATCAGTAGTGAACAGCAGCAAGGTGTAAGGCAAGGCAAATGTCGGGTTTAAATCTAAGTACGAAACTTACTTTCCTCATATGTATCAAAGCCTTCGCCTGGACTTATATTCAAAGACAAACTACCCACCAAACAAACAAATAATGTAGTCTAAATGCAAGTGCAATGCTCTTGGGTGCCTAATAGAAGGGGGTTGGAATAAATGCGTGTCCGGTGAATTGCCCCCCGGAAAATTGCCCCACGGTGAATTGCCCCCCATCTAATTACCTCCAGGAAGATTGTCCCCCGGAGAATTGCCCCCCGGTATAATTGCCCCCCGGTGAATTGCCTCCTGGAGAATTACCCCCTAAGAAAATTGCCTCCCGGAAAATTGCCCCCC
>JAAAKM020002584.1:0-13293 GCA_010016025.2 Alatinidae sp. Z8VKAUB7J3 | reverse complement strand
GATAACCATCGCTTAATGTGCATAAACAACACTTAAAAATAAAATTAAAAATTTCTTAGCCTACAACAGCTTTCGTTGATATGTTGTTACATGCTGCTTTTCATCTAAGAATAATATAAATATGAACTGATATTATCATGCTTCTGCCTTTTTGCACAAGCACGTATCTCATAGCAATAATATAACCACCTTGATTAAACTATTACTACTGAGGCTAAAATGGTAAAACTCAGTAGAAAGGTCAATGTCTGTTACAAACAAGAGAGGCACCGAAGATCTGTGATGGTCTATGAATCGTGACGAGATACTAAGCATTTTCTTGTAAGCTGTTTTGCTTTTCCTCTATTCATCGTGTTCGTTTTGGAATAATCTTACAGATCGGCAAAGTAATTTCTCTATTTAGCATTGTTTTCACACCATTTCTTTCCACTTGCTTCTATTAAAGTATAAATTTTGTGCTATCAATCAAATTAGTATATTTGTTCGCATACCGGCGTGTCATTATTTCACTTTTATCAAATTAAAAGCAATGCAACCTAATATTACACGAACTTGAAGTAAACCACTTGATCTGGAACATAATTTTAATTTGCAGCCTGAAACAACTTCTGAATTGACACCAGGGGGTAATAAGAATTATCATGTAATTCTAAAATTGAGATTATGAATCGTGACACACTTATTATGGTTGGCAGAGAAGACGCGATCACATACCAAACCAAACGAATCTAAAGAAGAAAAATTTAGTTGGCAAGCTTGTTACTACAACAACAAAAGGATTTGTATATATTCGATGCAGTGATGCTTACAAGTTGTTAAGAATAGAAAACATTCACGTAAAAAATGTGTCCAAAATACTAAATGACAATTTCACTCCATTGCAAATAACGTGTGTACAAAATGTGTGTACGAATTTTATCATCTTGCGACTCCGATCTACACTACTTTGTGCCATGGTACACGTTTTGCACTTATCCTCTAGTGTTCTCTTTGTGCATGCATTACAGCTAACTTCTATACTGCTGTCCTGTACTAGGAGGTACTACAATAAAATATGTTATAATTTCCACTGCAGAAGACAGAAACCACAGCCACCCGCACCAAACATGCCAGCAAAACCTAGGTACCAGTGCAATAGTTAAGCCAATCATCCGGCTGTCAATCCCAAATCGTTCCATTGAAACCTTGTTTCTTGTCCTTTCATAATTGTCAGCGCCAGTTACATATCAATATACTGAGGTAGAAACCAGGCCAAAACCAGAAATGGAAGGCATATCTTCCAGAGCATTTCCAGTCAAGAATTGTTCATCAAAATGTTAGATCATGGAAGAGTATGCTGCTGATAAATTCATTTGCATTTGTTTATATATGATTGCTTGCGGCGCTGATGTTCACTGAGAACACAATATAAAATTTATAAAAGAAAACTGTTTTTAAAACCGACGCATTCCGACGGAATGTTTTCTGCTGTGCTATTGAGCGTGATATGTATAGTCTGATGAAAGCTTTTCCTATCACGATAGTATGTACGGGCCCGGCTTACTATACAGTTGGAAGGGAGGCTACACATATTTTTTATTATAAGAAACCAGTTTATAAGAAAACAGGGCTCAATCTCCCCAAAATTTAAGAAACTCGAGGGCTGCATGGGGCTGCTCTAAGAAACCCCTGAAAGCGGCTTAGACAGTTTGATAATTGGTTATTTCATAAATAGGCTAACCTAGAACAGAGGATACCCTAAATGAAGTGTGAATTTACTAACAGCAGTTTGACTAATTGGCACTCTTTTATTTGAAATATTTGGCCTCGCTTTGCACATGCACACTTAATGAGTGTGTCAATCACGGCAGAGTATTCCACCCCCTTCTATTTGGTACCAGAGAAGAAGAAACTGCTGGAAACTTTGAGGGCTCAAAAGGTCCATATTTTAAGAAACTTCGAGGGCGCTGAGGTAATATCTTATTTTAAAAATTAGTGCATTTGTCTTTGTATTGATAACAAAAGGATTCCAATACCGGCCTGTGGAAATGAGTTCGTGTATATACACTTAATATGCAGGCAGCACTGTTTTGCCCATTGTGAGCTCATCAATGCAGCACAGAGTGACGAGACTGAATCTTTACTATGGAGCAAGCAAGCTGGAGAGTTTAAGTGTTTTATGTGGTAAGCAGTAACATGTCAGAGTGCTCTAACCGCATGCACAGTGAGCAATGCATGATGTAAATACCAATGGGACCGTCTCAATCAGAATGCTCAACTAAACTTATCTATTTACGTATTATCAAAGTTGTCCAACATCATGTTTATGAAAATTGTATGAATTATTATTGATTTTTGATAAATAGATATTTTACCCATTGCTAACGGCAAACAGCTTCTTACAACTCATCTTTGCGTCTTGCAAGTTCTTACTTCACCGAAAGGTCATCATCTTTACACATGTACATCATCTTTCTTAAGTTTGAAATCCTAATGTGATTTCAATAGAAGTTACAAATGATATGAAGCATCTTCTACTCTTTCTTTTACTAATAATATCAAGAATGTTTACATGCTTCGCATTACCGAACAACTAGAAAACGAGTGATAAGATTGTAAAAAAATGGCATCATCAAAATCAAGGGGCTGAGATTAAAGGTAAATGGATCCCAAACACTACTCCATCGCAGCTCATAAAACCTATGGTTCATCAAATTTTTCTTTAAACAGAAACAACATACTCTTATCATTGCTTTCGAATTTTCAATTTGGAATTGGGTGCATAACTAGATTTGATGTTAAAATGTTTCGATATTTCTGTTTCATGGGCTATTTCCTTTTTATTTACATACCACGACTAGTAGAGAAGAAGGGATTCTCTCCTAAACTCCACTAGAATGATAATACAACACTGTGCAATGTCAATGACAATGAAATCATGTCAAGACATGTGATTTATTCTGGCATGTACTTAAAACACAGGATTATTATGTATCTTAGTCTTTGACCTACGTTATCCTGACCGAAGTTAGAGAGCACTAAAAACTTCAACCTCTCAAAAATGTAGTATCAGATAAATCATAACTTATGCTTTTAAAAAAGTAGTAGGTTTTACAATACTTGCGTTCTACTGAAGAGATGATTGCATTACAACCTGTATTGTGTGTAACAAAAAGCATTTCTTCCTTGTCTTCATATGTAACATACCTCTACGGATCTAATTACTGGTACCATTACTCTGAAGCTACTCTCTTCATTTCAGGAATCTTAAATACAAAACATTATGACACTGTGATCCCAATTTACAATTCTATCTATGAAACACTAGCAAGTACAGAATCAACTATCCTGTTTATAGATTCTGCCGTAGCAGACGACTGTTCGCATTCAAGAAAGTTCTTTCCTTCTTCCAAAGCCTTCGTTAGTAATGGATCAATAGGCAAAGCCCCTAAAACAAAGACAGAATTCAAACTACATCAAGAGGAAGACAATGTTAGAAACTCACCACTGCTTTTGATTAGGACTATTTGGAAACGGAGGCAATACGTAACAAAGACGACTTCATTAGCATGAAACCCTTTATCGAATTTACTTTAAAACTGGTAAGTGGTGTTTCTGCGATTCTTCGCATTCTCTGGTGCTTACAGCGGCTAGGAGGAAAATCGTTCGACTTTAATGTTGTGACATAGGTGTTCTTAAGATACGCTTATAAACAGCTGTTTTGTAATGTGCAGGAATCCACAGCGAGGCCAAACAGTTAGGTAACTATAGTGACAATATGGGGACTCCATTACGTTGTGCATGGGATTGACTTGGTGAGTAAACTGGTAGTAGATAAAGGCAATAGCTGACACTCCCTTTAACTACCAATACATCTTAACGCATGGTGCCATCTTCTACATTTCCTGAAAGGGCATTCAAGGGGCGATGGTGGTAAGATCAGGTCAGTACAATAAAAATTAAGGCAAATCAGACCTGCCACGTCCTAATTGAGGTTAAATAGCGAGATTCCCAACAGCAGGGGAGTTCACGTTCTGTACGGTAAAGGGGATACTCGAGGAAAATGGGAATGTAGAAACACTAACCATGCGGGGAAGTATTGTCAGTGGCATTACTAGAAAAATGTTACTATGTTCATATATTTACTTACTGCTAATGCTACATATAATAAGGGCTTTCCAATGACTTCTGGGGCACGACGTATCTGTCTCGATGAATCCTCTTCACTGCACTTATTATTTTTGTGTTTAAAGAATGACGTCATTCGTGTATAATAAGCTATTTTGCATTGAATTGTTTTTACTGCAACCTACATACGCCCAGATGCAGCCACAGGTGAATGCCTAAATGGCCATTAAAGGACAAGCCAGGTAATATTGCTTGAAGGGGGTCTTTGAAAGCGTTCCTCTGGTCTCTTGCAATTTCCTTGTCTTCTACATTTTTACTTGCTGCTGGGCCAAAGACACTACCCTGCTTTTAGAAAGATGATCCTAACTTGGGTGATCAGTAATGTTAACTCATTTTGAATTGAATTTATAAACCTTATTCAAAGTTAAATGACCCAGGATAAAATAACGAGAAGACGCTTTACCTGGTAATACCATATAGCAGTGTTAGTGGGAATAGAAATGTAAGCATAAAATGAGGCTGAAACATTCACATTTTCAACTTCTATATGATGCTGTTTCCCTGATCTTGAGGTAGGAAGGCAAGGGGGAAAGAAAAGATGATAGGGTGCTATGACCCACAAAGATTAAAGAAGTATCTACTGTGGTATAGCAGTCAATTACGACCTGAAATGCAATATATGAACCGAGAAACTGTATATCATTCTAAACATGAAAGTGGAAGCCATAGAACTCCTCTCATAATAAGGGTGTGTTTCATTTTTTTACTGTAAACAAAGCCGTTTCTTCAGCATACATGTTACATAACCCTACTCAAACGAATAGGTTTGTAAGTAAAAAGTCAGTTTTATCAAGCCTTGACGTTTATACTGTGATTTTCTTCATTGACTGCTAATCCTAAATATGTTGTCGAGCGCCCAAATCTTATTTAAAAGACATTGAAAAAATTAGTTCATTAAATTGTCAACCATGCTCTGCCTATCTACGCACGTACTCATTCTCAGGACAAACACTTTAAACAAAACATTGCTACAGCTAGCCTCTCTCTCTAGTAATTCTACAAGGAATGTCGAAATGCAGGCTCTTTTTGCAATCTGCGGTTTCGAAAACAGAAACTTTTTAAGCGAGCATGGTCAACTTAGACAAGTACAAGAGTTTGACCTTGGCAAAAGAATGAAAGCATTAACAACATGCTGTTCTGTCACACGTAAGAGTAATTTCTGGCAAAAACTTCCCTATTGAAAGGCTTTAAAAGCCGTACCAAGTCATACAAGAGATTACTTCCTTCGTCCAAAACGAGACAGTTTATCTATCGAACATAAAAACACGCTTACAACGTGTGTACAGCTTCTTCTCTACTTTCTTGCAAGATATAATGGTAAGGGTCTATACTGAGATTAAAATGAATTAAACTGTTCACAAACGTGGGCGTTTCGTGGCCGCCAAATGAAACATCCAACTTGTCTTTGCCTTGCATAACGAAATCGTTATGCAACAAAGGGGCAATTTATAATGGCAGTTGTGCAACTTTACTTTTCAGCGCTGCTATTGTGCAGCAGGGTCCCTGGAGGAAACTTTGCCCTTTAATTGGAATTCCTCGGTCGTCGAGTATCAATAATATATAAAATTTTAAAAAAAGTAACTTAAGCAGTGTCGGAGGGAATCAACTACTAATGTAGCTTTCTTCTCAAATTAAATTTATGATAACCATAACTGGTGTTACTAATAATACTTACCTAAAAACGGTACACTAGCTTGTTTAGCTAAAGCCTCCCCACCTCCACTTGAAAACACGTTGGTGCAATTCTATACAGATGAAATGGGCAGAGTTAATGTAAGCAACGGAACGTATCTACTTTATAGCAAAGTGAACACATTGAAAGTAAATCGCCTTGCTGAGCATGCGCATAGCCAGTATGACGCCACTTTTGGTGCTGCGTCATTTGCGAAACGGCAAAGAAAAAATATTAAGCAAAGACTATTTCACAGACAACTGCCTGGGTTTACATGTAAAGTGTTGATAGCGAGTTCATTCATGAGTAAATACGTTAAAATGAAAATTTCTTTAAACTTCTAAGTCGTCCATCCGCGCGAAGATTAATTCAGCCGTAACAACAAGCGTATTAGTAACTCCTCTGTAAAGGATGGGGGGCCGAAACCAAGGTATTCGTGTTCCTCCTGATTCGTGTCTCTTGTTTTATCCTCAGTGCATTCGTCACATGTGAAACACCTTCCTTAACTGGGCTATTATTAAGAGAATCCAACTTGTGGACAAATACAGTATCCCGCGCAACTAACAGGCATTACTCTAGTGTAGCTTAATCACACACATTGCTGTTCTAAAGTCTCAGTGAACCATGGTTTGTACTCCATGTCACGAGAAGAAATTGGGTGAATTATGACGCGCATGCGGGAACATCATCATTGATCTTCATTTTGTTTCAATGCAATCGGGTCGGTTAGCAGATATCTTACCGCTGCAAAAGTTAAATTAAACAAAACTTCCTACACTTGTAAGAAGACACCGTATGCCATGCAACAAATACTCCGGATCCTAACTTATTCTCACCGCGCAGTTTGGGCATACGAATCCACTCATATTTTCAACAATTCCAATGACTGGTATTCTTGTCTTCTTGCAAAATGTTAACTCCCTACGAACATCGGCTGTCGAAACATTCTAAAAGTGAAAGACGAACAGAACGTCAGCAAAAACGTATTCACGCTCAAATATGAAACCTGTGTATCAGCAAGGGATTTATCTCAATCAACAACGTCATCTCTGTAGAAATCAATCGTTTTCACACAGTGCTGTATTGTGACCCACAGATCTTACGATAACCATTTTAACAATGTATTCCCTCTCACATTTTTGAAGGATTATTGTAAATTGGAAAGCGCTGCTTGTAAACACTTGTTCTGCACACGCCCTCAGTATCTTTAAGATGGCTATCAAAATTTCGTCATTTACATTTAAGAAGACTCCAATTAACGGAAAAGCTCAGCAGACAAACATTCAAGTTTCTGAACGCTAGTAGCATGTCCCAACAATGTCTTTGTGTGTGCATGTGCCACCATTTTGCGTCATGATCTTTTAGAACACATTGATTCGATAGCTTCACTCGACCCAATGTACAAATTAGTCTATTTCATCTTCTTTCTGCATTATGGATTAAAATAAGTCTCTCTGACCTTATAATTTCCACTATATAATAGCTCCCACCCCGTTCTGTGTTGTTGTTTCTTTAATGTAGCCCCTGTTTAACAGCTTTCATTAAGCATTGACCTTACCTTCGCAAGAGAACGACGGACGTCTGAATCTTTACGCAACGATTCGCCAATATAGGTCAAATAACGTAGACAGGAGTTGGGAAATTCGTTCGCTATCTCGTTCTAAAGTCTTTAGCTATTATAAACAAATATTTGCTCACTAGATAAATACGACAATGATAATGACTTGTCTCCCGATCCCTGGTTGCTGGGTACATATTACTAAAAGTATAATGAGAGAGCAGTACTTGATAGGACCCAAAGAAATCAGAATCAATTAGAATAGTCGAGTAAAGAAAGTGCACTAATAATACCCATTGTGCAGCGAGTAAAATAAAACACTGCCTTACCGTGAAAAGGGAGATTCAGAGGATAAGCCGTTGCCTGATCAACAATGATTACATCGCTTCGCAAACTAGTAGTTTATATCAATGGAAGAAAACGTTTCTTCATTGACGAAAATACATTTTAAAATTGGGATTTTCCCTTAATCTAAGTATCTTCAAAGCACCTGAATTGGGCAAAATTTAAGTAACAGTCATAAGCCCCAAAGTACAATTGACTCTATCATAATATATCTGAGACTAAAATCTCGTTTTTAACTTTTCCAACGCATTAAAACAATTTGTGCTTTGTCAGAATACACAAGCCTATAAGTACACAAATGGTTTTGTTATTTTGTGCAATTCTTATTTTCTGTACATCATAAACAACCTTTTAGCACATGATTATGTATTACACTGTAACAACTGTACACTGTCATGATAAGAAATCACTACACTTCGCAGTGACTAGGCAATTTAATTATGCCAGGGTGTCTCGTTTTTGCAAGCCTAGCTGTGAGTCGAGTTAGGTTTCATACGTTTGTCATTAGCGGCGAATGCACTTCTACTGCCGTATTGGGCTCGTAACGTAAAATACCAAGTCTAAAGAACCCTAATTGACAGGGGTACCATTTCTATCAGATCACCCTGTAGCTCTTGAAGCGTATTACTACACATCTCTCTTTATGCACTGTCTTTGAAATACAGCATTACACGGGAAAGGACTTCTTTGCAGTAAATATGCATCTTGCGTAATTGATAGCCTCTTTATTGTCTTCGTCAGATGTTATTTATTTACTTACCTGGGGTGTCGTAACCAATACGGCACCATCGGGGTTCATAGATCGAAGGTTCTCAACCACTGTAATATGTTCATCAGATGTGCCTGAGAAAAAAGAGATACATCAATAAAATACGTAACCCATCAATTCTGAGCATAAGGCATAAAATTAACACTAATAAAGTCAAGAAAGCAGAAATTATGGCAAGAAAAAGCTTAATGTAGTAAAGAACAAAGGAATAATGGTCGGGAATGTGCACTCCAACAGTCTGATGTGTGGAATTCGGGAGCTCTTCTTTTAAATGTGCATGGATCATTTACGGTTAACATTATTACTTTTGCATATTACAAGTCGTCCTTTATTAAACCCGACGCCCACGCAAAGCAGTAGGCTAGGTTAATGTGAAGTGAACAACGAAAACAGCAGTTGGATCGCGAGTCGAAGATAATAACGACCTTTCGACCTTTACTCGCTTAGAAAAGCAACAATCATGCACATTATAAGGGGGACACGCTCATCAGTTCCGATTCAGACTCCTTGATTACAAAATGAAAGAAGAACAAGGGGTTGCTGGCTATACTGATCCGAGCTCGTTATTTCAGTCTGGCTAAATCGAATCTCATTATGCTACCCCCAACCCCCATCTGTCACAAATAAGCTGAGGCTCGCCTCGCCAATGAAACTCAATCCATGAAACAAAACTGTGTAAATAAATAATGTAATTAGCGCAGCGTATACAAGCTCCCCTGTAATGTAATGCTTCAATAGAAAAATGTATTTGCAGAAAACATGGGTGAATGAGCCCAGGGGATTTTACGTACCTAAATAAAGAAATAAAGGCAAACAAGAGTCTTTCTATTCAATAACGGTATTCGGAATACGAGAAGAAGATTATAATGATCAGTATGAAGTTTTCACGAGTGAAGATGAGAGGTGGGATGTAAGTTTTAAGATCAGTAGAAATCAGTAAACAGTAAGTTACTAACTACATAATTTTTCAAGAAAATCAATAATATAGTTTCTCCCTGGCTTCCGTGTTCTTTCATTAAAACTTTCAAAATATCGTTACCGGATGAGATCAAATACTGATCAGGACCTGCAAAACCGGGGTAACTACTTTTTCGTCTTTTTCGTGACGCAAACACAAATTATCAATATCTATACATGAGTGTCATAAGCATTTACGACGCAGTCTCCTACCATCCCCAGGGAGACAGGTTGTTGTAGTTTTTTATACCGCAAACCATCGTAGCAGCATTCACTACACGCGTGAATAATGTATACGTCTTGCTCCCTAGTCTTGCTCCCTACACATTCATTCAGGTTTTGCCAGCCCTACTGAAACATTTCTTACTGATTTAACTCTAGTTTAAAAATAAAAGGCAAATGTTTACTTCCAACTACCCGCTTGTGTCATACGTTTGCAAGTCTATCTGAGACAGGAATTATCATGCGGGGCTCAATTCCATTATCCTATCGGAATGACATATAAAAAGCTTTTCATCCCTACCATCCCATCGTCATCATGATCATTATCAACATCATCATTACACCGCCACCAAAATGATCACCATAACCATCGTCATCACTGTCACCGTGATCCTCACCACCCTCAACATTCTCGTGACCATCACTTTCGGTATCGGTATTGTTATCATCACAAACACCCTCATAATCATTACCGTGATCATCACCATTGTGATTAGAAGCAACACCATACCTATCACTATCATTGTCGTCATCATCGATATAGCAGCTCTGCATAGCTTTATTGCTATCACTAATATCTTCACCATCATTATCATCACTAGTCCTAGTCATCATTATCATCACCACATCGTCGTCATCAACATTATCGTCACTATTATTAGTTTCGTTTGACTGCTGCGGCATTAGGTTAAGTGTTATTAAAATCTCATTCAAAACATCGGAAGGCTACCAGCTAACCGTAATTACAACACACGGAATAGATTGCAGTGAATATATTGCTTGGAAGGCGTAAGGCGGGCCTTCGACTGAAAAAAGAACAATTTCTAAAAATTTATTTCCAGTTTATGAAAATAGAAAAACAACAAAATATGAAGAAGTACAAAACTTATGTTGAATTGTAAGATTGATCTGGGTGTATATCCCAGTTTCGTAAGACCTTTCTAATCACCTCTTAAGAGCACGGATACCAAGAAAAATATAGGGTGACATTTTGATTACAAATTCTAGTGACAGTTACGCTCTAAATCCAAGGGGTCACTCTTGTATTAAAATTAAGTATCAGTACGGGACACAAACCTCTACTACGAAGGACAGATGGATCTCCTCAACTTTAATACGACAATTTCTTAACTTATTAAATCTAATATAATTTGCCTACAGCCTTGCCGAAATAGCCTACTTAAGGGTGTTGTCAACTTGAGCAGTCTCATATCAGCTGGTATCGTAAGCGGGACGACGCATGATTCTGACGTTTTCCATGTAAACGCAATTAAAACAAACGTAAGCGGCATATAGGGGTGAGACAACTACAACTGCTGAATGCCCGGCATCTTTGACTAGGATCATGGGTCTGGCTACCTTTTCAAATATATTACGAAAAGCAATAAGTTTGGATACGATACCAGGTTTATGACTATAGCCGCAATTGGCTTCAAAGCAGCTACGAAAGTATATAGCGTGATAAAAATGTGCTTTCCGCATTTGGCACACACCTGTGAAAGGGCTACAAAAACTCTATGGAGGTTTATTGTACTAAGCACAAAATAGTATCAGTCAGTGACGGTACTCCACAGCTAAACAGAATTAATAAAGACCCACCTGGAGGTGTATCTATAATTAGAAACTCAACATCTTGCCAAAAAACGTCTGTTAGAAACTGCTTGATCATACCTTACGAAAAGAAAAAAAAATCATGATCAGAAAAATGTTCGTGCAAACAACATAAGCACGATAAAAGAATGAAACATACGTAACCTCAAATAAAATACAAAAAAGGTAGTATAGAAAGAATATCTCAAATGTATCCAACAGTAGGATGAATCTTTTGAACACAGTATCTCTGATGTCCTATTTGAGGATACAGTTAAGAATGACAGATACTTCCCTGATATCTAAACCACTGGGGACTATTTGTCGTCATGTCTTTTATCTCCTTGCCGTCAATTGACAAGCCATCTCGAATAAGCCTGATCCTTCCAATTAGCCTTTACTTACAAAATAGTTTTCATAGCATAAGCTTTCACATTTCTTATCGAGAATCTACTATGCGACTCTTGTTTGTTTTGTTTTAGACATAACATATTTGTGCAAGCATAATATACTTAAAAGCGTTCTCTAATGCCCTTTTCACATTACAATGCTGCGCAAGCTACGCGCCTTCATATGCTAGACTAACACGCTTACCTGTAATAAAGAACATTAGACAAAAGCGATGAAAAATCGACAAATAACGGCAAAATATTAATCAACGGGGTGAGCAAGATTCAGTCATTTAAAATTCCTTTTAATGCCGCTTTTTTTACGCCTTAGGCTGCCTTGCTATATGAAATGTTAACTAATTCGATTGTGTTAAAATCGGAGGTAACCTAGCTCAGCCGGTAGAGCGCACGCCGCGAAGGCATGGGTCACAGGTTTGATCCCCGATGGTGACATATTTTCTATTTCTCTGGGGTTCTTTTCACAAATAATATCTCTCTCTCTCTCTAGTATGCCCTCCTAGAAAGACATAAGGGGCTGAGTCAGGTTTTGCTACATGATCTTATTTTGTGCAGCTTACTCAGTGCCAATTTGCTCTAGCCTACGATAGCGTATTACCTCCACCTGAATTTTACTCATATCTTTCTCTACAGTTTCAAGCCATGTTGTTTTAGTGTTTCCTCTGGGCTTTCTGACGTATCTTTGGTATTGTCTCAAGGCTCTTTCGGCTGGTGTTTTGTCTGGTAGTCTCATCATTAGCCCATACCACTTCCGTCTTCTTCTTTTCACCTCTTTGCTCCATGGGGTCAGTTTGGTTACCTTATATAATTTCTCATTGGTTATTTTCTCCGGCCATTTGATGAATATGATCGGTCTCAGCAGCTTTCTCTGGAGCACATCTATTTCATATTCTATTTTCTTTGTGGTTGTCCACAGCTCGCTATTGTAGAGGATACTCTTTACGTGAGTTGTTAGCAGTCTCACTTTTGTCAATAGGGACAGCTTTTTATATTCAAAGGCATTTATAAGCAAAATACGCCACCAATGATAAGTCACGTGACACTAGGATAAAACTGGAACTTCTAATGGTAGGACCTTCGACTTTACGAGTGACAAGCCACGCCTTATTCGTCAGAATGCAATGAGTGCATTTTCTTCACATCTGATATGCTAATAACCATGCAATAAAGATCGAGTCTGGAGCTGAGATTCCGTGTACTTACAATTGCGTTCGGCAACTGTAACTCTGGAGGTTCCCTTTAAGTGATCTTACAGAATATCTATTTTATTCTTCGTAGAAGGTAGTGTTACGGATTTCCCTTACGTTAGTTTGGCCTGCTCAAAGTACGTACAATACAGTAACTCGACTTCCAAAATAGATTGGTGCTTTTAACACTAAATCAATAAACATTATAATAATAAAATACATACAGATAAAATTGAATAAAGGGTACGTAGGTGTCCATAGGTTCAGACGGCTGTGAAGTTCTTGAAACAGTTCGATGTAAAGTTCAGTGTGATCTTCGGCTGTTCCGTTGGATCGAAATGAATGACTTGACTTATTGTGTTCCGTGAAGACGTACGCAAGGCCCATGCATGGAGTT
Organism: Alatinidae sp. Z8VKAUB7J3; assembly: GCA_010016025.2. NCBI lineage: Eukaryota > Metazoa > Cnidaria > Cubozoa > Carybdeida > Alatinidae > Alatinidae sp. Z8VKAUB7J3. The sequence goes on along the minus strand of JAAAKM020002584.1, from coordinate 22 downwards.
CCGGGCAGCACTTGACGAAGTA